>JAWPHD010013421.1:0-68419 GCA_037043455.1 Cyrtodaria siliqua | reverse complement strand
TGTCATATTCATAAAAAAAACTATTCCACCATCTCAAATCTTTCCTGACCTACTCAGGAATTGCTTGCTCCATTTTGTCTAACATATAGAGACCTCAGAACCAATTTACAATCTATTGGTACAAACACGACTCGGTTTTACACAATCTGCTACGAAATTCAGTTTTGCCAAAAGTGATTGAACTTCTTTTAATGTAGCCACTTCTTTATCTAACCAACACCTAATCAAGAATACATTTCAGTTAAACGATCGGGTGTCACCTCCATTGTCATTGTTAATGAGTTAAATAAAACTCGCAAACATATCATAGTTTCGGAAGGCGGACAAGTTTTATCCTTAGATTCCTCTATCCCACACGTTCTTCACACTTTTGTCCAGACACAAATAGGAAAATATTGCATTCACTCTATTCTCTGCACCGACAAAATCATCTAAATAATTTAAAATTGCAATACCAATTTGAAACATTCTAAATGCATATTGCAGCTGCATTTCTTAACCCATTGACAAATCAGTGTCACAGAACGTATGTTTTTTCCCCCCAAAATAACGATACTAAATTATAATCAGATGGACAAATACTAATCTGTCTTTAATTCTTCCTTAAATCTTTCTTAATAAACTTCCTTGACCTATAGCCTTAATTAATTCGACAAAATGATCATTATTTTGGAAAAAACTAAATCTACTTTATCATCTAAATATACATCTTTATCAGTGTAGTCATTCCCCGCATTGTTTTAGGATGACTAAGCTTTAAAATAAACCGTCGTTCTGTTGTATCCCTTTTTGGTACAGAGTATAAAGGAGAAATCTTTGAAGCACTTTAAATGGGCGTTTACTAAATGGCCCCAGAAATGCACCATTTGATCCTTCTTTTGCAAAATAAAAATTCAGTTCATCCTTTTATTCTACTGCTCCTTTGTAATTTGTGTATTTACATAATTCCTTTTGTTCAGATACTAAAACACTTCCCTTCTTATATCCAATACTGATGCAAATTCTAAAAAGTCACAAACAATAGAATTTTTATATTTACTTAACATTAACCTCATATAATCAGTATTATTTTATTCATTGACAGTTATTCTGCAACCTTCGAAATTATACTTGTTTGATTTCTTAACAATTTCATGTAAACGCACTTTGTCTAAAATCTGTGCTGTTGTATTCATCTTTGTAGCATGACATATTTTACATGAGCTAGAATGCCTCGGTTGACATTATTTTCCTCAGGTTGACAATATCCACTGTCACCCTCACTGGAATGCAATATTTATTTTATTATACCGAACAAAAGTTTTGATTAAAATTTAAATATACGAGGGGGGAAAAATCGCAATATGTTTGTTTTTTTATTTATATTTTTATACCTGTTTTGATTTAAAGTAACAAATCTGCTCTCCCCATTTTTTTTATTGTCGTTTGGAAAACCAATCGTCTTACCATTGAAACAACTTCAACTGTATTTTAAAAAGCGTCCACCGATTTCCAATTGCCAAAGCGTGTCGTTATTGGAAAAAACCAAACCCTATTTTTATACTTCCCGTGACGTCACAATCGTGTAACAGTAAAAATTGTTTACCGGTGAACAGTAAAAATTGCTTCATGCTAAGGGTATGGGCAATTTATACAGGCGTGTAAACGTGAGGTATAATAATATTAAATGTGCAGCAGTTTCTTCAATAACTGACTGCTAGTTTTCTTTTCGTTTAAATGTTATTTTATTACTGACTGTAATTCTTTGTGACGCTACACGTTTTTCCCACATCTATATATTTACTGCTTTTGATTTGCATGTTTTCAATGGTGTATTGTCTGAAACTTGGTATAAATATTTTAATCAGTTATCTATTATTATTATTTATTTCCAAAATATCGTTTTTGAGTCAAACCTGAGTATGAGGACTTGCAAAGGAGCTTTTCTGATGTTCCAACCTTTTGGAAACTTTCTGCCACACAGATGGTGTGCATATCTCATACGCCCTTTTACAAATATCGTATAAATACTTTTATGCTCACATTGTTCTTTTGATATGGTGAACACAACCACAATTTAATACCCTCAGACTACTCGTCTTGCTTTTTGATTTTAACTTCACATTTTTTAAATTTCTGGGAGCTATTACTACTGTTAAGGTATGGCTTTTCTTTGGCCAAATCTGTTAAACGACTGGTCTTTTAGAAATCTTACGCTTATTGGCAAAACAACAGTTATCAAAACCCTTGCACTTCCCATCATAATTGACTGCTTTTAACTGCGCTTCCTGACACCCAGATCACATTTTCCAAGAATTTCAAAATAGTTTACGTAATTTCGTATGCTCGGAGAAAATGGATAAGATTAAACGAACGGTTATAAGGTTATAATAAATAACCATAGCTATGACGTCACTCTATTGTTATAAATGTGGATTATTTTTCACGAATCAACAGTTGATTCCTTTGTTCGCGATTTACACGGTCTGTGATGGAAGAAGAAATTGGATTATTTTTCTAACACAGACTGTGTAAATGGCGACACATGATTCAACCGTTGGTCCGTGAAAAGTAATCCAGTTACGACAAAAGGGTGACGTCATACCTATGGTTTATCCAGTTGCGGATCCTGATTATGATAAATGGTGATCGCAATTTGTTTTAAAAATTGGGAACCAAACTTGTCAGATTTAGTGTATGGGGCTTTGGTGTGGTGGTGGTGGAGGGGACGGGTTGATTTGTGGCGGGGCGTTCATTAAAAACAAATGACAACCAAATAAAAAGTAAGAATTTTCATATAATTTTTTATAACTTCTCAGAATTTTGGGTGGGGGCGCCTTGTGCCCCTCCCCTATATCTGCGCATGTTAAAAGCAGAGTTAAGGTAATTAAATTCAGATCACAACGCTAATCGTGTACTTAAAGTAAACGTTAAGTGTTTTAGTTGGTTTATTTGCATCAAAATGGCTATCATTAAACAATAAAATACAAAAAACAAGAATCATAGAGTTCAATTTGTTTTACCTTTTTAGTTATTAATCCAATAAACGAAGATATTGAAAAATTCCCTCCGTTCTCAAACTTTAGATCCAATGTTCAGTAAGTAATCCAAAAATACAAGATATTGCAAAAACAAAATAGTTAACAAACTCCGATATATTCGCAAGTATAGTAAAGTATCACACTTCAATTACCATCCTTTTCACGTCCGTTGTACTATTATCTTTTTTTTTACACTATTTGGTACATTTATAATTAAATAATATAAGTATAATAGTTTATAATTAAAGTAACATAATTAAAGTATCACTGTTTCCAATGACAATTTCTCACATGCATTATCCTTAACGGTTCCATGAAAATCTCTGACCCCAATAATCCAGCAAAGTGTCGTGTATGAGTAGTTGCCCCACCTCCTGGGAAATAAGAAATCCGGGTTCCATAAAAGTAAGAAACTTGGGAGTATCTTGGCCTTGCCCAATCCCGCCATAGCGTGTTTGTTTTTCAAATTGTTCTTTGGCCACAATGAATTTAGATTTTTCGCCTTTATGTCGTCTGTAGACACGGGTTTCTGGAATATACAAGTTACTGAAAAATATATAGATTAAAACATTTTAGGAAAGTATTTCTTGGATTGAAAACTATTTCCTTCTGTAAATATTTACACGCAAATTTACTGCCAAACGGTGGTCTTAACTTGTATGGTTAAAAAACCTTTAGATCCTGAAATATTCTCACCGTAGAAAACACTTGTGCTAAATGATCTAAATGAATTTGGTGGATATAAAGTGTGATATCTCCATAAAAATGGAATTAATACAATAGCAAACTATCAAAATAGTTTTTGGAAAAATGAAATTCATTAGTCGGCTTGTTTAGACTGTAATGATATTACAAACGCAATTGAAATATTATCAGAACCTTTATTTTATAACTCAAATATTGCTTTAACCTGGGATTTAAATATCGTTAAAGCTCTTTGTCAAAATGGGGTGTTCTTTATAAATGACATTGTTAGTGTAACTTACTGTGCTATACAGAATGTTCGGATAAATATGACATATGGATTCCATTTACTATATACGATGGTCAAAATGGGGTGTTCTTTATAAATGACATTGTTAGTGTAACTTACTGTGCTATACAGAATGTTTGGATAAATATGACATATGGATTCCATTTACTATATACGATGGTCTACCCAGTGCAATTCCAAATACATTGAAAACATGTATTTAAACAAGAAACTAGAATTGAACATCCTATAATTAAAAATATCAACAAATTAAAGGCAACTCAAAATATTAATATTACTTTTAATCAAGAATTCTTAAAAAACATTGCAGAAACACCTAACAAATCCCAGCTAAACTGGAATAAAGAACTTAAAAGCCTTACAAACTGAGGACTGGGAAATTGTATACGAACACAATTTTAAAATAACTGATGATACCTATCTGCAGAGCCTGCAGTTCAAAATATTACATCGTATTTGGTTTACCAATGCCAAACTGTATCAGTGCAAAATGTTCGAAATAGAACTTTGTACTTTTTGTAACAACTCGAAAGAAACTGTTTTACCTTTATTTTATGAATGTATGCATCCAAAACATGTCCGTTTACGTTGTTTTCAACAAATCAAGAATCAATGTGAATTGATGTGAAAATAAAACACCAGGAAATCCTCCTATATGTTGAACAGAATGAAAACGTCATACATTCGATAATTAATATTTGTCTTCTCATTTTTAAAAGTCACGTCTACTCCTGTAAACTAAAACAATGTCTCCCAAATTATAGCGTTTTTATTGAGCATATGAAGAGATAATTATTCTCATTGTTTACGTACCCTGAATAAAAAATATAATGCTATCAAAGCCAGATGGAACACTGTGAATAATATCTTTAGAATTAAACCATAACATTCACAACGTTTATTCCACCTTTTAATACTGATGCTTTAAAGGTGTATATTAATGTTACTTTAGTTTGTACAGATGTCATACCATGTCCGGTTCTTCTCAATCTAGTTTCATCGAATGTATTCTTATATGAATGTTTTGCCTAAATGTGTTTGTATTTATATCACGTATGCATGTACACATGTGTCTGAATAAAATTATGAAAAAAACAAAAAAAATATACACGGCACATCAATACTCCCTAGGCAAAATAAACGGCACATCAATATTCTTAATGTAAGAGAAACGGCACATCAATACTCGTTATATGTAAGATGCACGGCACATCAAAACTCACTATATGTAAGACGGCACATCAATACTCTTTATTTAGGATACACGACTTATCAGTATTCACTATATGTAAAATGCACGAAACATCAAAACGTAAGATAAACGGATCATCAATACTCTTCATGTAATATACTCGGGACATCACTAGTCCTTATTTGTGAGATACAGGGCACATCAATACTGCCTATGTAAAATCCACGGCACAATAATACCCTCAATGTAAGAGAAACGGCAGATCAATACTCTCTATGTTAGATACACGGCTCAATAACACTATCAATGCAAGAGCCACAGCACATCAATACCCACTATATGTAAGATACACGGCACATCAATACTCTATATGTAAGATACATGGCACATGACTACTACCTATGTAAGATACGCGTGACATCAATACTGTCTATGTAAGATACACGGCACATCAATAATGTCTGTGTAAGTTACACGACACATAAATCCTCTTATGTTAGATACACGGCACAGCAGTACTCTCTGTGTAAGATACACGGCACATCAATACTCTCTATGTAAGATACACGGCACAACAATGCTACTATGTAAGATACGCGTGACATCAAAACTGTATATGTAAGATACACGGCACATCAATAATGTCTATGTAAGATACACGACTAATAAATAATCTCTAAGTAAAATATACGGAACATCAATACTCTCTATGTAAGAAACGCGGAACATTAATAATATCTTTGTAAAATACACGGTACCTCAACACTCCATAAGTAGGACACACGGAAAATCGACATTATCTATGCATCATACACGACACATCGATATTCTTTATGAACGATAGATGGTGTATCAGGTCTCCCCATATAAGATACAAGGCACATCAGTACTCCATATGTTAGATATGTGGCACATCAAAAATGAATATGTAAGACACACGGCACATCAATACTCTTTATGTAAGAGACACGGCACATCAATACTGTCTATGTGTAAGACACACGGTAAAATCAATACTCACTATGTAAGATACACGGCATATTAATACACGGAAGATCATAGCTCCCAGTGTAAAATACACGACACATCAATACTCCTCATACACGGTACATCAATACTCCTCATACACGGCACACAATACTCTCTACGTCAGATACACGGCACACCAATACTCTCTATGTAAGATACACGGCACATCTATACTACCAATATGTAAAATACACGGTACATCAATACTTACTATGTAAGATACAAAGCACATCAATACTCTCTATGCACGATACACGGTACATCAATTCTCTCTATGTAAGACACACGGCACATCAGTACTATTTGTTTAAGATACACGGCATATCAATACTCACTACGTAAGATACACGACAGATCCATACTCTCTATATGTAAAATACACGGTACACATATTTTCAAAATGTAAGATACACGGCACATCAATACTATCTATGTATGTTAAACTGCACATAAATACTCTCTATGTAAGATACACATTAATACTCACTGTTTAAAATACACGACACACTAATACACCCTATGTAGTACACATGGCACAGCAATTAAGAAAAATGTAAGAAATTCCTATAATGTGTTATAAGTACAAAACACAACAATTACAAATATGATTTTCAGCTACAACAACATAGTGTCTGACCTTGATATAGTAAATAACACTCATAAGGAATACGAATGTAGAACATCGATATGTTGTAATGCTCCGGCCGATCATGTCATTACTTGTAAGTTTGATATTATAGATAAACGTATTCGGCATTTGTGTTTTGCAGGTCCGAAGTATAGATTGCCTTCTGCGATTGATTTTAATGCATTCCCTGGTCAGATCGCCCAATCCCTTGAGGAGTTTAGTATTACATATTGTCGTAGAGAACATGCTGACCCTAACTCCCTTTCTACTTGGAACAAATACTAGTTTAACGTCATAGATAACCGTATTAAGTTCTATACGGCTAACCCCTTCCTACTTCCCCATGGATCTAGGTTTTCGTTTCGTAATTTGAAATCGAGAAATTTCATAATAAGTGTGTTTTAGTTCCTGCTGATAAAGCAGCTAATAATATAATTATTGTTTGCCGCCTCCATTATGCCAATGTTTTATCGCAGGTACTCGAGAGTACTAATTCGTGTAGTCCAGTCTAATCTACTGAAGATAATGTTGTTTCGACGCATATCACTCAATGCAAGATGTTCAAGTCTGGAATAGACGAAAAGCTAAACAGACTTCCAACGATGTGCTGGATTCCCAAATTACACAAACAATCATATAAAGCCCATTTTATTTCCAATTCTAGTTCTTGCACCACTACAAATATCTCCAAACGTTTAACATCCTGTCTTAATGCCGTTAAAGATCACTTAAACAACATTGTGCTAAAGCTTATGGAAACTCTGGGATTAATTTATTTTGGCGTATTACAACTTCAGGCGACGTTCTTGAAAATATTAGCAATATATTTGCCATTCATGTTTGTAATTTTTGCGTGTTTTTGGGATGACTGTATTCTGTGAAAGCTGCATTTCCTGTTCGACTTTTATACTTAATGTTTGTTCATCTCAATATCAGTATTGTGGAGTTTACCTATAATGGACAGTTTTAGTGTAAATATAATTTAGATTAATAACTAGTGTTGTACATAACGGGATTCTTCTCAATAAAAGTAGTGTGGAGCTTACCTACAATGGGAATTATTGGTGTAAACATTACTTAAGAGTAATAACTAGTGCTGTATATAACGGGATTCATCTCAATATACAATGTAAGTAGTGTGGAGTTTACCTACAGTGGGCAGTATTAGTGTAAATATTATGTAAATATTACTTAAGAGTAATAACTAGTGCTGTATATAACGGGATTCATCTCAATATACAATGTAATTAGTTTGGAGTTTACCTACAGTGGGCAGTATTAGTGTAAATATTACTTAGATTAATAACTAGTGTTCTACATAACGGGATTCATCTCAAACGTTCGAATCATTAAGTGGCCAGGCATTAAAGGCAATTTACTGACTTATCGGTCAGTCACACTTGAGACATTTTTGACAAACTCATTTTGCCAATATTAAATTATGGCGCAGAGATATGGGGATTCTCAAATGCGGAAAAGTTAGAGAAAGTACACCTTCAATTTTGTAAACAACTTTTATGTGTTAAAACACAAACTCAAAACAATTTCATATATGGAGAACTCGGGAGAGTCCCTTTAAAAATTCAACGTATGGCCTATATTATCCGGTTCTGGTTAAAAATTACACGTACGAGTGATCGCAAATATATAAAAATATGTATAATGTTATGTTAGATGATCTGATCGTAAACCCAAATAAATTAAACTGGGCATCTCAAGTTAAAGGTTTATTGGAACGAACAGGATTTAATGAAGTTTGGTATTCTCAAGGAGTAGAAAACATAACGTATTTCATTAATATATTTAAACAACGAATTAAAGATATGTTTATACAAAATTGGAATTCTGAATTATCGGATTCCACTAGAGCTAGTACATACAGAATAATTTCAGATTTCAGGTTTAAGTATTATCTAGATGTACTAAATATAAAGAAATTTAGAGCTTTTTTTACAAAACTAAGAGTCTCTAGTCACAGGTTAGAAATAGAAACTGGTCGATGGCATAGACCAAATAAAACAACAAGATCCAAAAGAAAATGCCAGCTATGTAATATACTAGAAGACGAATATCACTTTGTATTGGAGTGTTCACTATATCAAGATATAAGAAAAGAATATGTTAACAAATATTTTTGGAAACGGCCAAACATACCAAAATTTATTGAACTTATGACAACAGAAAACAAGAGTTTATTAAAGAAACTGTCCGTTTTCATTTGTAAAAGTTTTAAAAGAAGAGACGACATGTTTTATAAATAAATATCACTTTTCTCCATTTTTGTCCACAGATATAAATGTGTTCTGATCAGTACTTAGGTATATTAATTTAAAAATATACATTAAACACTTTTATACTTAATAGTTGTCAAATACTTTTTAACTAGTAACATATACAGATGATCTTGAAACTCACCTATGAAATTATACAAATTGTCATTAACTGGAAAATATTGTGTGTATTTCATATACATGTTTATATGTATGAACTATTTGCATGTGAACTGTTGGGGTAATGCCTTATGTTTGAATAAAATATCTATCTACGTAGAGTGGAGTTTACCTACAGTCGGCAGTATTATTGTAAATATTACTTAGATTAATGTTTTTAAAGATACAATGTTAACTTATCAAACATATTCTTAGATGTGCGTGTAACCATTGTCTCTGCTGTTGTCTATAATAGCATGTTGGAATTATCTTATAAAGCGAATACACAACTACACACAAATTAGAAGATCCAATTTAGTATTTACGTTGAAATAAACAATGCTATTCTGATGCTTGTTATTGATTTGTATTGTTTACTTTAAGGCATTACAACTGAGAATAAATCTCCTCGTCTCCGGGAAGAGAAGCTTGGTGACATAAATCGATTAGAGGAGGTTTACATACGGGGCATAAATCATCCAGAAGGAGATAAAGGTCACTTGGTCCTTAATCTCAACAATCAGAAGTATCTGAAAACACTTCACCTTAGAAACATTATAGGATGCATTGAAGAGATTGACCTGACCATGCTGACAGAATGTATAAATCTGACTCATCTAAGGATAGCTGGAGTAACAACCAGGAGTATTACATTACCACAGCAGAGAGACCCGAGTCTGAACATGAAAGGTAATGTGCATTATCTTGTTAGAGTGACACATGTAGTACACATTTGAAATATATAGTTCATATATGATGTATAATAGCGGTAACGCTCGTTTAAGGGTGAAACTATGAACGTAGTATTGGCAGATGGTTTTCGTTTCCGGTGGAAGAAATGAAAACGGTTTAGAAAAATAATGCTTTATTTGATAGAGGAGTTCAGTGTTTGAGGCAATGAGCATCATTATATATTACACACACTGAACAGTATCGGTTTGATTTTTCTCATTTCGCATCTTCAATATATGCCCCAAACATAGATTTCTGAGTCAATGTTACTTTATTAGGAACTGTAAAATACAAGTTAATACACTATATAAAAGATAAAGGGCAATTCTATACTCTATATGTAAGATACATGCCAATAAATACCGAAAATGTGATCCCTTGGAAGCAACAACACAAACAAGAGAGGGAGCCGATAGCCCTATTGTCAACACTTTTGTGTTTTGGTGATGTCGTTTGCGTTGAATATTACTTTTGCCTTCTTGTTTGTCTGTTTGCGTGTTTGTTTCTGTGTTTGGTGGTTGACTGTCCTCCTTGAATGCTACTTTCCATGTCCGAACTTTTTATATTTCTTTATTGAGTTTGTTAATGAGAAGTAATTATCAGATGCAACACCTCTCACGCCTACGATATTATACTTTAAAGCAACACAGAATGGGCTTGATGATCCCAAAGTACCAGTAAATAATAACACTAATGATTTGTAGTCAGGGCGACTTTTTACGGCCACCATAAATCACTAAACCAACGCTAGTGTGAATATCAATAAATAATGAAAAGATGATCTCTTGGAAGCAACAAATACAAACAAGAGAGAAAAGTGGCAGACTCGGTTTTATTAAGTCGGTTCATGAGAGGTAATTATAAGATGCAACACGTGTCACACATCCTAGCACCAGCTTAAGCGATATTTTACTTTAAAGACACAGAGAATGGGCTTGATGATCACAGTATGTCAAGTATATACAGTGTGTCTATGCCAGAACCATGTCAAGTATATACAGTGTGTTTATGTAAGATATACGGTAAGTTTATACTCATTTTAATATAATATGCAACTACACGGCAAGTGTATGTATTCTGTGAAAGATAACACCGCATATTTATACTCTGAATGTACCTTAAATGGGAAGTTTATACACAATTATCGTCACTTAATTATTAACTAGTTAGAATAAAGGAATAAGAATAAGTCAACAAGTCAAGGTTTTTACTATCAGTACTTTAATGTGTCTTGTGTTCGGAAGTTTCCTCAGGTCCACTCTCATACTCTTTTCTTTAATTTTCCGAGTGAGTAAATATAATAAGTAATTGTAATGATTAAGTGCTTAATATTCAAAACAATTGAGAATAGTGTTGTAACGTTTCTGTGATTTTCTGTTAAATATTGAAAATGGTAATATTACAAAACAATAAAAATGATTTCCACTGTATTCTTAAATTCTTTGTTGATCTGTAAGCATATGCAGCTTTGTTAGCTTTCCTGAGATCACCTTTCAACTCCCCAAGTTGTCTATCTGAAAAATAAATAGTCACTATTCATTTGTCAGATCAAATCTGTTAATGTCTATCATTTTGTTAAAATTCGTGAAATACTAAATCATTTGAGCTGCTTAATTCCCATCAGGATAAATGGTCTTCTATTCTATTAGTTTTCCCTTTCAGATGTTTAGCCCTTAACTGATATTCACCAGTTGCTGCCAAATAACACATCTCTCTCAAACAATATTGCAACATTTCACACCGAGGTCGACCTGAATTAATAACTTCACAAACTAACTCGTTGTCACAGTATATTAATATCCGTTTACCCTTGAAGTGATTGCGCCATAGTTTAAGCAAATAATTATTGCTAAATTTCTACAACGACTATACCTGCACTATAGCTGGATATTTGGTATGAAATTAAGAACCATTCCAGAATACGCCACAACCTTCTAAGCGAATAATTAATCCGGATCTGACCAGTTGTTATACTCAAATAGTGAAACTCTGTTATATTCAGGAAAAAATATATTCCACCATCTCAAATCTTTTCTGACAGTCCCAGGAACTGCATGCTCCATTTTGTATAACATATAAAGAGAGACGTCTTAACCGATTAAACAATCTATTGGTAAAAACCCGACTCGATTTTACCCAAGCTGCTACGAAATTCTAAAAATTGACTGAAGTTGCTTTAATGTAACCTATTCTTTATTTAACCAACACCTAATCAACACTAAAATTTCAGTTAAACGATCGGCTGTCACCTCCATTGTCATTGTTATTGAGTTAAATAAAACTCCCAAATAAATCATAATTTATGTGGACAAGCTTTATCCTTAGATTCCTCTATCACACTTGTTTCTTACACTTTTTTCAGACACAAATAGGAAAAGATTGCATTCACTATATTCTCTGCACCGACAAAATCATCGAAATAATTTGAAATTGCAATTCCAATTTGAAACATTATGAATGCTATGGCATGTGTAACCCTTTTGCATATTGCAGCTGCATTCCTTAACCTCATTGACAAATCAGTGTCACAGAAAGTATGCTTTGTTTTCCAAATGAACGATACTAAATTATAATCAGATGGACAAATACTAATCTGTTTATAAGTCTTCCTTATATATTTCTTCAGCAATAAACATCATTGACTTATTGCCTGAATTAATTCGACAAAATCATCATTTTTTTGGAAAAAACTAAATCTACTTTACCATCTAAATATACATCTTTATCAGTGTAGTCATTCACCGCATTGTTTTAGGATGACTAAGATCTAAAATAATCCGTGGAACTGTTGTATCCCTTTTTGGTACATAGTTTAAAGGAGACATCTTCTTCTTTTTTTAATTTAATATTTTACTTCATCAACGTGTTGCATAATACAAATCATATTAAACTGACATAATTGTACCGGGAAATTGCATAACATATATGTGTCTTATAATTTATAAAGATATATTTTGTTTTTAAAATGCGTGTGTTAATATGATTGCCATTTTATAAATATTGGCAGAACAAATTATAGCAGTGCATTTAGCGTGACACATTTAACTAGTACAAGTTTAATCATATCCCTGGGCTCATTGTATGAAATAATTCATTAAAGATGAGTATCAGCAGGTTGATACTAAAAGAAGAAAGAATATGAGAGAGATAAAGAGATCTTTAGCTTTTCCAATTCGTATCATTTTAAATATTCTGTTGGAGAAAGACTCTCCATTGTTAACATGTTGATCTAATTTATTATGTTTAAATGCTATTTCTTGCTCGATTAATATGCGTCTATGCAGATATTGTTTAAAAAACATAAAATTAATATCTGGGTTTTGTCATTTGTTGACAAATACAACATACTTTGCTAAATCAAATTAAATAGTTTTTTACAACAGTCGAATCAGTTAAACAAAATGATATTGTTTCTAAATTTAAATTAATGTTCACAGTTTTTAGGTATATCGTACGATCTAGTCAGAACTTTTGCATACACTCCCAAAAATGAATGGTTTAATGTTTCGATGTTCATATTGCAAAAGTTACAAAGGTGTGAGCCTGCCAACTTGTATTTCATCAACGTTTTATTTTTTGAGATAATTCGCATTAAATATTTATATTGAAAATGTCTTAATTTGGAATCGATTGTGGATATAAACGGATTTGTGTATATTTGATTCCTATTAAAATCGGTTTTGTTAAACGTATTTTCCCATTTCTTGTGATGTTCAGTTTTCGGTATTGTTTCTTTGTTTATTTGGAAGTTGTGTTTGCCTTTGCTGAAGTAATTATTTGTTCTAACCTTTTGTTTCGTAAAGGTTCGGTATTAATTTCTTCAATTTTCAGACGATCTTTCCACTGTTTCGAAATAACTGAAATAAGTTGATTATATTTGAGAAAATCTGTAACTGGTATGTCATAAATATAGATATAAAACCCGAACAGGAAAAGTAGCATTCAAGGACGACAGTCAACCACAAACACGCACAGAAACAAAGAACAATTTAAAGATGAATAAAAGGCCAAATAAGATATCACAAACACAAAAGAGTTAACAATAGGGCTACCGCATTGGAACGGTCAGTGGCAAAAAATACCGCTGAGGGCTTAATCCAGGTTCTAGGGTGCACCACATCTCACACTTACCCTACTGTCATCCCAATAAAACGGGACAGTGTAAATAAAAAAGAAATACACGCCATGCACTGTTATCTAACCAACAAGGCAGCATTAATAGGCAATATAAGTAAAACACAAAGATGCTCGTGTATGTATAATACACAAACCCAATAGCCTAGAAAGCCACAAAGAAGGTACTCAGTGAATTGGCAGAAGCCATAGCAACAAGAGGTCAAACGATTGAGGGCACAAAAAAGCAAGATTGCAGACAAACATTAAACGTCACTGTCCTTTTGGGCTGCTTTAGGTAAACTTCATTATAGGGTCCGAAGCCTGTCAGGGCATCTCACAATTAAAGAGTAAAACATCGTGGTAAACTGTAAATGGGTTCACCACCAAGCATGCAGTGCGTTCTAAAATGATAACCTCTTTTGATAAACCTTTTAACAAGTTTAACAAAGATGGTATGAAAGTGATAATGACCAAGTATCTTACGAAGTTTGTAAATCTAAATCACGTCACCATAGACGTCAGGTTGTAATAGTTCTTGTCGCAGAAGAGTTCTTAAATTGCATTGATATTTGGAAGGAAGAATAGAGTTACGGTAATCAAATGTTGCAAAGGTTTTACGAAGTTTATGGTAATGGTACCTCTGATGGAGTAGCTTTTTAGTTATACAAAGATTACGAATATTAAAGTCCTCAACTCGGGTACAAGCTCAAGTAAAACGAATAAGTTGAGACAAATAGACCCTATAAGAATTGCTCAGGGAACATCCCCATCTAAATGGGGATAATAAATGATATCAAAATACCGAGAGGTGTCATTAAAGGCTTCAATAACATCTGCCTGGGTATCTTGTGAAAGACTCAACATGAAATCTCTTTCATAGCAATATAAAAACAAATCAGCGACAAGGTGTGCACAGTTCGTACCCATAGGGATACCAATAATTTGTCTATAAACGGTCGTTCGATACCTGACGAAAATATTATCTAATAGGAAGATGAGTGCTTCACAAACTTTTTGGCAAGTCCACATAGTGTAATTGTCTAAACTGACGATAGTAAAAAAACGCTTTAATATTATTACAGGCCAAAAATGTTTTATTTTCCTTAGCGAATGTTTTTTGAATCAGAGCAATACGCTTGTCGTTGATAAGGTGATATGGTAAGGTTGTATATAGTGTAGAGAAATCATAATTTCTTATAGATGAAACTTGACATTTATTGCAAATATCTTCTGATATTTTAATATACCAATAAATCCAGAGTTTTTATAAGTTTTAACACAATATTGTTTAAGGTGATCTTTAACGGCAGTAAGACAAGAAGTTAAAAGTTTGGAGATATTTGTGGTGGTGCAGGCACTAGCAATCCAAATAAAGCGGACCTTATACGGATTGTTATGTAATTTAGGAATCCAGAACATTGTTGGCAGTTTGTTCTGCTTTTCGTCTACCCCATCCTGAAAGTAGTGCACCGAGTGATGTGTGTGCAAACAACATCATCCTCAGTAGTTTGAACTGGAGTATACGAATTAGTGCTAACGAGTTCCAGAGATAAAACACTGACGTAATGTAGGCGTCGAACAATAATTCGCTGCTTGAATCAGCAGATCAGCAGGAACTAAAACAAATGTATTATGAAATTCTTGAATTCCCGATTTTAAGTTACGAAAGGAAAACCTAGGTCTCGGATGAAGTCAAGAGGGGTTAGCATCATAAAAGTTAAGACGTGTATCTATAATTTAAAAACAAATCCAAGTAGAAAGAGAGTTTGGGTCCGCATGTTCTCTATGACACCATTTTATACTAAAATCCTTTGCTTTTGTTGTAGTTGAAAATAATATTTCTAATAGGTCCTTTATACTTATAACAAATTACAGACTTTCGGATTTTTTAAAATTTTAAGGCATTACGTGGACCCGCCTTAATTCCATAAGCGATGGGAAAGCTTACATTAGCAGGATTTTATAATGGATATTTCGACAATAAAACACGTTTAAAAAAATGTTTACTCAAAAAAGCGATAACCTGTTTAAAATTACCTATAAAGCGTTTTATTTTTTCAATATGCAAACTTTTTAAACAGAAATTAAGGTTTTAGTTCATACCCCAGCCCACCCCGTTTTCTCTTCTTGGAGAAGGGGTTGGATTGGTATGAAAGTTAATACTCGGAACACGTAATGGAAGAGAATCAACTACATGATTATCTCGAAAAATACTAGGCATGTCAATGAAATCAATACCTTTATTAAGATATAGTATTTTTAGAAAATGCCAGACGTGATCAGACTCCTTGTCACTATGGGGTCGGAAATAATGTTGTGTGTAGCTTTAAATTATGGAAGTAGTGTTATACAAGTGATCATGTACGAATAAAAATATGTCTGCTTCCAGATTATTTAAAAATAGTATGTAAATCAGCGACTGAAATAATTATACGCGATTTACGTTTGATGTTACCAATACGCCTACGATCATGATACCTAGAGTTACGCTAAGAATAGAAAATATAGAAAACATGTCAATATTAGAATCTTTTGAAATATTTCCTTGTTGATCTATATGGTCATTAAGGCCTAGTGGATATGGTGTCTGCAAATTGTTCATTCACTTAAGTTCATTAACTTCTACAAATGTATACAAATCCCTTTTCCTGTATTCATATAGGTGTTCTATATATTTTATCCTTTATTAAACCAAGTATTATGGAACCGGGTTTTTCCTTCAATTTGTACTTGAGCGTTATTTCAGATTATTTCTTTGCCAATGTTTATTTTATTATCGTTTTTTACTTTTATCCATGAAGTGATTATTTGTTGTAAAAATATGTCTTTTTGAACATATTTGTTACGTTTCTTTCTTCTAAGTTACATTCGAAAATGTTTTTTCCGCCGTATTGTTCAAGTTTAAGTTTAGACAGGAAATAACGTTTCCACACACCAGAATTATTAAAGTGTAATGTAATCAGGTCTTGATTCTGTAGTTTGATATTTCATATACACATATAGGTTTCAAACACTGGAACTGTATTTGCCTAACAGGACGTGTGCAAATTTCTTTATTTTCCTTTGACTGTTTGTTAAAGACATTTTCTATAGTTTTTTCTAAACAACAGAGTTTTTTTTAAACTTTTTGTACAGTAAGTATGTTATATATATTGACAGAAAATGCAAAAATAATGGTAGGTTACCATAATTGTTAACATTTAAAAGAAAATAATTGTAATACCACCGTCATGTCAATCTGTCCAAAAAGTCCATGAAATAGATAAATAAGACATTTGTGAAGTCTAATCATTTATTCATTGGTCACAATTCTGCTAAAATTGTATTAAAGTAAAGAACATCTAATTATAATAACATTTAAAGCTCATCTTTATGTAAAACCTTTCCTTGTTTACAAAATCTGTTGAGACCATTACTCACAATTTTTGCACAAATTAGCCCATAATGATACAATTTCCTTTTTTTTTGTATGTTCCCAATAATAGAATTTGTTTAAACTTTCTAAGCACATAGTTTAATATATATAAAAACAAAATGTGCAATAACAATTTTAGGTCCCTATGCATGTTTAGAATTTTATTTTTTTGAAACCCTACCCCTATGCTAAAAGGCGAAGTTTTGTATGAAATTATATAGAAATGGTATATTTTCCTTTTTTGTTATGTTCCTAATAACAGAATGTGTTCAAACTTACTAGGCAGTTATTATTTAGTAAGACAATATATGCAATTAAAATTATAGGTCACCATGCATATTGAGGTTTAATATTGGTTTTTGGAACCCTACCATTATGCTTATTTTTTTAGTTTTGTTTGAATTTTTACAAAAAGTTATATTTTTCCTATTTTATGTATTTTTCTAATAATAGGCATTTATATAAATAAAGACAATAAATACAACTAGACATCAAGAGCAACATTCCTGTAAATTTTAAGGAAAATCCATCAAATAGTTTTAGAAGAGAAGTCGCCCAAAATTCTGCGCATGTAAAACTACAGAAAATGCCATTAAGCGATTTTCATATAATGGCTTGGTACGAATGGGTTACCGTAGAAATCGCGATGCTGTTACGAAATGCAAAGTATGCCAGAAGTCCATACAGTGATTTCATATGTACAAGACCCCCATCTGTTAATATTTTAAAAATCAAGAGTATTTCTTTACGGGTAACCTTATTCGTTTTTTTTCAGGCTTGGGTCCCTGCCTATAAATGACATTGTTAGTGAACAGTGTAACCTATTGTGCTATACATAATTACGGATTCCATTTACTATATACGATGGTCTACCCAATGCAATTCCAAATACATGGAAAACAAGTATTAAACATGAAACTTGAATTCAACATCCTATAAATAAAAATATCAACAAATTAAAGGCAACAAAAAAGGTTAACTTTACTTTTAATCAATAATTCTCAGAAAAACATTGCAGAGACACCTAAAAAATCCCAGCAAACATGGAAAAAAGCCATACAAACTGAGGACTGGGACATTTTATACGAACACAATTTTAAAATAACTGACGGTGCCTATCTGCAGAGCCTGCAGTTCAAACTATTACATCGTATTTTGTTTACCAATGCCAAACTTTATCAATGCAAAATGTTCGAAATAGAACTTTGTACTTTATGTAACAACTCGAAAGAAACAGTTTTACATTTATTTTATGAATGTATGTATCCAAAAATGTATGTTTACGTTGTTTTCAACAAATCAACAATCAATGTGGAATTGATGTGAAAATGAAACTCCAGGAAATCCTCCTATATGTTAAACAGAATGAAAACGTCATACATTCGATAATTCATTTTTGTCATCTCATTTTTAAAAGTAACGTCTACTCCTGTAAACTGAAACAATGTCTCCCAAATTTTAGCGTTTTTATTGAGCATTTGAAGAGATAATTATTTTCATTGATTACGTGCCCTGAAAAGAATTATCAAAGCGAGATGGAACACTGTGAATAATATCTTTAACAATTCAACCATAACTTTTACAACGTTTATTCCAACTTTTAATACTGATGCTTTAAAGGTGTATATTAATGTTACTTTATATGCAATTTTTGCCTAAAATGTGTTTGTATTTATATCATGTATGCATGTTCACATGTGTCTGAATAAAATTATTACTCTCTTTGGAAGATACACGGCACATCAAAACTCGCAATGTAAGAGACACGGCACATCAATACTCTCAATGTAAGAGACAAGGCACATCAAAACTCACCATAATTATGTAAGATGCACGGCACATCAATACTCTTTATTTCAGATACACGACTTATCAGTATTCACTATATGTAAAATGCACGTCACATCAAAACGTAAGATACACGGATCATCAATACTCTTCATGTAAGATACTCGGCACATCACTATCCTTATTTTCACATCAATACTCTCTATGTTAGATACACGGCACAATAACACTCTCAATGCAAGAGCCACGGCACATCAATATTCACTATATGTAAGATACACGGCACATCAATACTCTCTATGTAAGATACACGGCACATCAATACTACCTAAGAAAGATACGCGTGGCATCAATACTGTCTATGTAAGATACACGGCACATCAATAATGTCTATGTAAGTTACACGACACATCAATACTCTCTATGTTAGATACACGGCACATCAATACTCTCTATGTAAGATACACGGCACAACAATACTACCTATGTAAGACAAGAGTGACATCAATACTGTATATGTAAGATACACGGCAAATCAATAATGTCTATGTAAGTTACATGACACATAAATACTCTCTATGTAAGATGCACGGTACATCAATACTCATCATGTTAGAAACACGGATCACCAATAATATATAAGTAAAATATACGGAACATCAATGTTCTCTATGTAAGAAACGCGGAACATTAATAATATCTTTGTAAAATACAGGCCACCTCAACAATCCATAAGTAGGACACACGGAAAATCGACATTTTCTCAGCAACATACACGACACATCGATATTCTTTATGAAGATACCATGGTGTATCAGTTCTCCCCATATCAGTACTCCATATGTAAGATACCTGGCACATTTTAAATGAATATGTTAGATAAACGGCACATCAATACTCTTTATGTAAGACACACGGCACATCAATACTCTCTATGTGTAAGACACACGGTAAAATCAATACTCGCTTTGCAAGGTAAACGGCATATTATTACACGGAACATGCGAAAATAGACGACACATCAATACTCCTCATACACGGCACATCAATATTCTCTACGTCAGATACACGGCATACTAATACTCTCTATGTAAGATACACGACACATCTATACTACCAATATATATATAATACACGGTACATCAATACTTACTATGTAAGATACACGGCACATCCATACTCTCTATGCAAGATACACGGTAAAGCAATACTCTCTATGTAAGGCACACGGCACATCAGTACTATCTGTGTAAGATACACTGTATATCAATACTAACTATGTAAGATACACAACACATCCATACTCTCTATATGTAAAATACACGGTACACATATTTTCAAAAGGTAATATACACGGCACATCAATACTATCTATGTAAGTTAAACTGCACATAAATACTCTATATGTAAGATACACTGCACATTAATACTCACTGTTTAAAATACACGACACACTAATACACCCTATGCTGTATACACGGACATCAATTAAGAAAAAGGTAAGAAAATCCTATAATGTCTTATAAGTACAAAAAAAACCAAGTATAAATATGATTTTCAGCTACCACAAAATAGTGTCTGACCTTGATATAGTAAATAACACTAATAAGGAATACGAGTGTAGAACATCTATATGTCGTAATGCTCCGGCCGGTCATGTCATTACTTGTAATTTTGATATTATAGATAAACGTATTCGGTTTCTGAAGGTCTGAAGTATAGATTGCTTTCTGCGATTGATTTTAATGCATTTCGTGGTCAGATCGCCCAATCCGTTGAGAGAATTTTAGTATTAAATATTGTCGTAGAGAACATGCTAACGACCCTAACTCCCTTTCTACTTGGAAAAAATACTAGTTTAACATCATGGCTTTTTCGCCATTTACCGTTCCAAGTCGGTAGTCCTATTGTCAACCCTGTTTATGTTTGTGACGTTATATGCCTTTATTCTGTGTTAACATTTTCATTCATGTTTGTCTTTTTGCGTGTTGTTGAGTTGATTGTGTTCTGTGAAAGCTGCATTTCCTGTTCGACTTTTATACTTAATGTTTTCTCATCTCAATATCAGTAGTGTGGAGTTTACTTACAATGGACAGTATTAGTGTAAATATAACTCAGATTACTAACTAGTGTTGTACATTAAGGGATTCTTCTCAATATAAGTAGTGTGGAGTTTGCCTACAGTGGGCAGTATTAGTGGGCATTATTAGTGTAAATAATACTTAGAGTAATAACTAGTGCTGTACATAACGGGATTCATCTCAATATAAGTAGTGTGGAGTGTGCCTACAGTGGGCAGTATTAGTGTAAATATAACTTAGATTAATAACTAGTGCTGTACATAACGGGATTCATTTCAATATAAGTAGTGTGGAGTTTACCTACAGTGGGCATTGTTAGTGTAAATATTACTTAGATTAATAACTAGTGCTGTACATAACGGGATTCATTTCAATATAAGTAGTGTGGAGTTTACCTACAGTGGGCATTATTAGTGTAAATATTACTTAGAGTAATAACTAGTGCTGTATATAACGGGATTTATCTCAATATCAGTATTATGGATTTTACGTACAGTGGGCATTATCAGTGTAAATATTACTTAGAGTAATAACTAGTGCTGTACATAACGGGATTCATTTCAATATAAGTAGTGTGGAGTTTACCTACAGTGGGCATTATTAGTGTAAATATTACTTAGAGTAATAACTAATGCTGTACATAACGGGATTCATTTCAATATAAGTAGTGTGGAGTTTACCTACAGTGGGCATTATCAGTGTAAATATTACTTAGAGTAATAACTAGTGCTGTACATAACGGGATTCATTTCAATATAAGTAGTGTGGAGTTTACCTACAGTGGGCATTATTAGTGTAAATATTACTTAGAGTAATAACTAGTGCTATATATAACGGGATTAGTCTCAATAAAAGTAATGTGGAGTTTACCTACAGTGGGCAGTATTAGTGTAAATATTACTTAGATTAATAACTAGTGCTGTACATAATGGGATTCATCGCAATATACGTATGGAGGAGTTTACCTACAGTGGGAAGTAGTATTGTAAATATTACTTAGATTAATGTTTTTGAATATTCTTAGATGTGGGTGTAACCATTTTCTCTGCTGTTTTCATATAATACATGTAGCATGTTGGAATTATCTTTTAAAACGAATACAAAACTACACACAGTTTAGAAGATCCAATTTAGTATTTACATCGAAATAAACAATTCTATTTTGATGCTTGTTATTGCTTTTTATTGTTTCCTTTAAGGCAGTACAACTGAGAATACATCGCTTCGTCTCCGGGAATTGAAGCTTGGTGACATAAATCGGTTAGAGGAGGACATACGGGACATAAAACATCCAGAAGGAGACAAAGGTCACTTGGTACTTAATATCAACAATCAGAAGTATCTGAAAACACTTCACCTTGAAGACATTATAGGACGCATTGAAGAGATTGATCTGACAGAATGTATAAATCTGAAACACCTGGTGATAACTGGAGTAACAACCAGGAGTATTACATTACCACAGCAGAGAGACCCGAATCAATTCGTCGCTACACAAAACCTGGAGATGAAAGGTAATGCACATTATCTTGTTAGAGTGACACATGTAGTACACATTTGAAATATATAGTTCATGTAACATATAATAGCGGTAACGCTCGTTTAAGGGCGAACATATCAACGCAGTATTGGCAGAATGTTATCGTTTCCGGTGGAAGAAATGAAAACGGGTTAGAAAAATAATACTTTATTTGATAGAGGTGTTCAGTGTTTGAGGCAATGAGCATCATTATATATTACACACACTGAACAGTATCGGTTTGATTTTCCTCATCTCGCATGTTCTATATATACCCCAAACATAGATTTTTGAGTCAATGTTACTTTATCAGGAACTGTAAAATACAAGTTAATACACTATATAAAAGATAAAGGGCAATCCTATACTCTATATGTATATACTAAAATCCTCTACTTTTTTTGTAATATTTCTAATAGGATCACCTTTATCAGTATTTATTAACATTCACACTAGCGTTCGTTTAGTGCAGTGTGGCGACAGGGATATGATTAAACGTGTACTAGTTAAATGTGTCACGCTAAATGCACTGCTATAATTTGTTCTGCCAATATACATAAAATGGCAATCATATTATTATAATAACACATGCATTTTAAAAACAAAATGTATCTTTATAAATTATAAGACACATATATGTTATGCAATTTCCCTGTACCATTATGTAAGTTTAATATGATTTGTATTATGCAACACATTGATGAAATAAAATATTAAATTAAAAAAAAAGAAGATTTCTCCCTTAAACTGTGTACCAAAAAGGGATACAAAAGATCGACGGATTACGTTAGATCTTAGTCATCCTACAACAATGTGGTGAATGACTACACTGATAAAAATGTATATTTAGATGATAAAGAAGATTTTTTTTTTCCAAAAAAAATGATGATTTTGTCTAATTAATTAAGGCAATAGGTCAAGGATGTTTATTGTTGAAGAAAGATTTAAAGAAGGCTTATAAACGGATTAGTATTTGCCCATCTGATTATAACTTAGTAGCGTTCATTTGGAAAACAAAAGCATACTTTCTGTGACACTGATTTGTCAATGGGGTTAAGGAATGCAGCTGCAATATGGCAAAGGGTTACACATGGCATAGCATTTATAATGTTTCAAATTGGTATTGCAAATTTAAATTATTTAGATGATTTTGTCAGAGCTGAGCATAGAGTGAATGCAATGTTTTTATTTAACTCATTAACAATGGCAATGGAGGTGACACCCGATCGTTTAACTGAAATGTTAATGTTTGTTAATTGTTGGTTAGATAAAGAAGTGGTTACATTAAAACAAGTTCAGTCACGTTTGGGAAAACTGAATTTTGCAGAAGCTTGTGTAAAACCGAGTCGTGTTTTTACGAATAGATTGTTAAATCGGTTAAGAGATCTCTATATGTTCGACAAAATGGAGCATGCAATTCCTTGGACTGTTTAGTAAAGGTTCGGTATTAATTTGTTCAATTTTAAGACGATCTTTCCACTGTTTCGAAATAACTGAAATCAGTTGATTATATATGAGAAAATCTGTAACAGATATGTCATAAATATATATATAAAAATCGAACAGGAAAGGTAGCATTCAAGGATGACAGTCAACCACAAAAACACATAGAAACAAAGAACTATTTAAAGATGAATAAAAGGCCAAATAAGACATCACAAACACAAAAGTGTTGACAATAGGGCTACCGCCTTGGAACGGTCAGTTGCAAAAACTGCCGCTGGGGGTTAAACCAGGTTCTAGGGTGCACCAATCCTCACACTTACCCTACTGTCATCCCAATAAAACGGGACAGTGTAAATAAAGAAATCTTCGCCATGAACTAGTATCTAACCAACAAGGCAGCATTAATAGGCAATATAAGTAAAACACAAATATGCTCGTGTATATATAATACAAAAACCCAATAGCCAAGAAAGCCACAAAGAAGGTACTCAGTGAATTGACAGAAGCCATAGCAACAAGAGGTCAAACGATTGAGGGCACGACAAAACAAGATTGCAGACAAACATTAAACGTCACTGTCCTTTTGGGCTGCTTTAGGTAAACTTCATTATAGGGTCCGAAGCCTGTCAGGGCATCTCACAATTAAAGAGTAAAACATCGTGGTAAACTGTAAATGGGTTCACTACCAAGCATGCAGTGCGTTCCAAAATGATAACCTCTTTTGATAAACCTTTTAACAAGTTTAACAAAGATGGTATGAAAGTGATCATGACCAAGTATCTAACGAAGTTTGTAAATCTAAATCACGTCACCATAGAAGTCAGGTTGTAATAGTTCTTGTCGCAGAAGAGTTCTTAAATTGCATTGATATTTGGAAGGAAGATCAGAGTTACGGTAATCAAATGTTGCAAAGGTTTTACGAAGTTTATAGTAATGGTAGCTCTGATGGAGTAGCTTTTTAGTTATACAAAGATTACGAATATTAAAGTCCTCAACTCGAGTACAAGCTCTAGTAAAACGAATAAGTTGAGACACATAGACCCTATAAGAATTTGCTCAGGGAACATCCCCATCTAAATGGGGATAATTAACGATATCAAAATTAAAATCATCTCTCTTGTCATAGATTTTGCTAATTATTTCACCATTTTCAATGTAGAGATGTAAATCGAGAAAAGAAGCGTTAGTATCAGAAATAGTAGCTTTGTTAAGTTGAAGTTATTTAGGGTATATATTATTACCCATAGTAGAAAAGAACATGTTGTCTGATCAATATGTCATCCAGATACCGAGAGGTGTCATTAAAGGCTTCAATAACATCTGCCTGGGTATCTTGTGAAAGACTCAACATGAAATCTCTTTCATAGCAATATAAAAACAAATCAGCGACAAGGGGTGCACAGTTCGTACCCATAGGGATACCAACAATTTGTCTATAAACGGTCGTTCCATACCTGACGAAAATATTATCTAATAGGAAGATGAGTGCTTCACAAACTTCTTGGCAAGTCCACATAGTGTAATTGTCTAAACTGACGATAGTAAAAAAACGCTTTAATATTATTACAGGCCAAACATGTTTTATTTTCCTTAGCGAATGTTTTTTGAATCAGAACAATACGCTTGTCGTTGATAAGGTGATATGGTAAGGTTGTATATAGTGTCGAGAAATCATAATTTCTTATAGATGAAACTTGACATTTATTGCAAATATCTTCTGATATTTTAATATACCAATAAATCCAGAGTTTTTATAAGTTTTAACGCAATATTTTTTAAGGTGATCTTTAACGGCAGTAAGACAAGAAGTTAGAAGTTTGGAGATATGTGTGGTGGTGCAGGCACTAGCATTCGAAATAAAGCGGACCTTATACGGATTGTTATGTAATTTAGGAATCCAGAACATTGTTGGCAGTTTGTTCTGCTTTTCGTCTACCCCATCCTTGAAAGTAGTGCACCGAGTGATGTGTGTGCAAACAACATCATCCTCAGTAGTTTGAACTGGAGTATACGAATTAGTGCTACCGAGTTCCAGAGATAAAACATTGACGTAATGTAGGCGTCGAACAATAATTCGCTGCTTGAATCAGCAGATCAGCATGAACTAAAACAAATTTATTATGAAATTCTTGAATTCCCGATTTTAAGTTACGAAAGGAAAACCTAGGTCTCGGATGAAGTCAAGAGGGGTTAGCATTATAAAAGTTAAGACGTGTATCTATAATATTAAAAAAAATCCAAGTAGAAACAGAGTTAGGGTACGCATGTTCTCTACGACCATTTTATACTAAAATCCTCTACTTTTGTTGTAGTTGAAAATAATATTTATAATAGGTCTTTTATACTTATAACAAAT
The DNA here is from genome assembly GCA_037043455.1 of Cyrtodaria siliqua. NCBI lineage: Eukaryota > Metazoa > Mollusca > Bivalvia > Adapedonta > Hiatellidae > Cyrtodaria > Cyrtodaria siliqua. Next base: position 41,674 of record JAWPHD010013421.1, on the reverse strand, counting down.
TACAGACTTTCGGATTTTTTAAAATGTTAAGGCATTACGTGGACCCGCCTTAATTCCATAAGCGATGGGAACGCTTATATTAGCAGGATTTTATAATGGATATTTCGACAATAAAACACGTTTAAAAAAATGTTTACTCAAAAAAGCGATAACCTGTTTAAAATTACCTATAAAACGTTTTATCTTTACAATATGCAAACTTTTTAAACAGAAATTAAGGTTTTAGTTCATACCCCAGCCCACCCCGTTTTCGCTTCTTGGAGAAGGGGTTGGATGGGTATGAAAGTTAATACTCGGAACACGTAATGGGAGAGAATCAACTACATGATTATCTCGAAAAATACTAGGCATGTCAATGAAATCAATACCTTTATTAAGATATAGTATTTTTAGAATATGCCAGACGTGATCAGACTCCTTGTCACTATGGGGTCGGAAATAATGTTGTGTGTAGCTTTAAATTATGGAAGCAGTGTTATACAAGTGATCAGGTACGAATAAAAATATGTCTGCTTCCTCGGAAGAGGTAAGTCGTGAAAGCATAGAGTGCTTTCCAGATTGTTTAAAAATAGTATGTAAATCAGCGACTGAAATAATTATACGCGATTTACGTTTGATGTTACCAATACGCCTACGATCATGATACCTAGAGTTAAGCTTTCGAATAGAAAATATAGAAAACATGTCAATATTAGAATCTTTTGAAATATTTCCTTGTTGATCTATATGGTCATTAAGGCCGAGTGGATATGGTGTCTGCAAATTTTTCTTTCACTTAAGTTCATTAACTTCTACAAATGTATAGAAATCCCTTTTCCTGTATTCATATAGGTGTTCTATATATTTTATCCTTTATTAAACCATGTATTATGGAACCGGGTTTTTCCTTCAATTTGTACTTGAGCGTTATTTCAGATTATTTCTTTGCCAATGTTTATTTTATTATCGTTTTTTACTTTTATCCATGAAGTGATTATTTGTTGTAAAAATATGTCTTTTTGAACATATTTATTACGTTTCTTTCTTCTAAGTTACATTCGAAAATGTTTTTTCCGCCGTATTGTTCAAGTTTAAGTTTAGACAGGAAATAACGTTTCCACACACCAGAATTATTAAAGTGTAATGTAATCAGGTCTTGATTCTGTAGTTTGATATTTCATATACACATATATGTTTCAAACACTGGAACTGTATTTGCCTAACAGGACGTGTGCAAATTTCTTTATTTTCCTTTGACTGTTTGTTAAAGACATTTTCTATAGTTTTTTCTAAACAACAGAGTTTTTTTAAACTTTTTGTAGAGTAAGTATGTTATATATATAGACAGAAAATGCAAAAATAATGGTAGGTCACCATAATTGTTAACATTTAAAAGAAAATAATTGTAATACCACCGTCATGTCAATCTGTTCAAAAAGTCCATGAAATAGATAAATAAGACATTTGTGAAGTCTAATCATTTATTCATTGGTCACAATTCTGCTAAAATTGTATTAAAGTAAAGAACATCTAATTATAATAACATTTAAAGCTCATCTTTATGTAAAACCTTTCCTTGTTTACAAAATCTGTTGAGACCATTACTCACAATTTATGCACAAATTAGCCCATAATGATACAATTTCCTTTTTTTTTGTATGTTCCCAATAATAGAATTTGTTTAAACTTTCTAAGCACATAGTTTAATATATATAAAAACAAAATGTGCAATAAAAATTTTAGGTCCCTATGCATGTTTAGAATTTTATTTTTTTGAAACCCTACCCCTATGCTAAAAGGCGAAGTTTTGTATGAAATTATATTGAAATGGTATATTTTCCTTTTTTGTTATGTTCCTAATAACAGAATGTGTTCAAACTTACTAGGCACTTATTATTTAGTAAGACAATATATGCAATTAAAATGATAGGTCACCATGCATATTTAGGTTTAATATTGTTTTTTGGAACCCTACCATTATGCTTTTTTTTTTTAGTTTTGTTTGAATTTTTACAAAAAGTTATATTTTTCCTATTTTATGTATTTTTCTAATAATAGGCATTTATATAAATAAAGACAATAAATACAACTAGGCATCAAGAGCAACATTCCTGTAAATGTTTAGGAAAATCCATCCAATAGTTTTAGAAGAGAAGTCGCCCAAAATTCTGCGCATGTAAAACTACAGAAAATGCCATTAAGCGATTTTCATATAATGGCTTGGTACGAATGGGTTACCGTAGAAATCGCGATGCTGTTACGAAATGCAAAGTATGCCAGAAGTCCATACAGTGATTTCATATGTACAAGACCCCCATCTGTTAATATTTTAAAAATCAAGAGTATATCTTTCCGGGTAACCTTATTCGTTTTTTTCAGGCTTGGGTCCCTGCCTATAAATGACATTGTTAGTGAACAGTGTAACCTATTGTGCTATACAGAATTACGGATTCCATTTACTATATACGATGGTCTACCCAATGCAATTCCAAATACATGGAAAACAAGTATTAAACATAAAACTTGAATTCAACATCCTATAAATAAAAATATCAACAAATTAAAGTCAACAAAAAGGCAACAAAAAAAGGTTAACTATACTTTTAATCAATAATTCTTAAAAAAAACATTGCAGAGACACCTAAAAAATCCCAGCAAACATGGAAAAAAGCCTTACAAACTGAGGACTGGGACATTTTATACGAACACAATTTTAAAATAACTGACGGTGCCTATCTGCAGAGCCTGCAGTTCAAACTATTACATCGTATTTTGTTTACCAATGCCAAACTGTATCAATGCAAAATTGTCGAAATAGAACTTTGTACTTTATGTAACAACTCGAAAAAAACAGTTTTACATTTATTTTATGAATGTATGTATCCAAAAATGTATGTTTACGTTGTTTTCAACAAATCAACAATCAATGTGGAATTGATGTGAAAATAAAACTCCAGGAAATCCTCCTATATGTTGAACAGAATGAAAACGTCATACATTCGATAATTAATATTTGTCATCTCATTTTTAAAAGTCTACTCCTGTAAACTGAAACAATGTCTCCCAAATTTTAGCGTTTTTATTGAGCATTTGAAGAGATAATTATTTTCATTGATTACGTGCCCTGAAAAAAAATATCAAAGCGAGATGGAACACTGTGAATAATATCTTTAACAATTAAACCATAACTTTTACAACGTTTATCCCAACTTTTAATACTGATGCTTTAAAGGTGTATATTAATGTTACTTTATATGCAATATTTGCCTAAAATGTGTTGTATTTATATCATGTATGCATGTTCACATGTGTCTGAATAAAATTAATACTCTCTATGGAAGATACACGGCACATCAATGCTACCTATGTAAGAGACACGGCACATCAATACTCTCAATGTAAGAGACAAGGCACATCAAAACTCACCATAATTATGTAAGATGCACGGCACATCAATACTCTTTATTTCAGATACACGATTTATCAGTATTCACTATATGTAAAATGCACGACACATCAAAACGTAAGATACACGGATCATCAATACTCTTCATGTAAGATACTCGGCACATCACTATCCTTATTTTCACATCAATACTCTCTATGTTAGATACACGGCACAATAACACTCTCAATGCAAGAGCCACTTCACATCAATATTCACTATATGTAAGATACACGGCACATCAATACTCTCTATGTAAGATACACGGCACATCAATACTACCTAAGAAAGATACGCGTGGCATCAATACTGTCTATGTAAGATACACGGCACATCAATAATGTCTATTTTAGTTACACGACACATAAATACTCTCTATGTTAGATACACGGCACAAAAGTACTCTCTATGTAAGAGACATGACACATCAATACTCTGTATGTAAGATACACGGCACAACAATAATGTCTATGTAAGTTACATGACACATAAATACTCTCTATGTAAGATGCACGGTACATCAATTCTCACTATGTAAGATACACGGATCACCAATAATATATAAGTAAAATATACGGAACATCAATGTTTTCTATGTAAGAAACGCGGAACATTAATAATATCTTTGTAAAATACAGGGCACATCAACAATCCATAAGTAGGACACACGGAAAATCGACATTATCTAAGCAACATACACGACACATCGATATTCTTTATGAACGATACCATGGTGTATCAGTTCTCCTCATATCAGTACTCCATATGTAAGATACCTGGCACATTTAAAATGAATATGTTAGATAAACGGCACATCAATACTCTTTATGTAAGAGACACGGCACATCAATACTCTCTATGTGTAAGACACACGGTAAAATCAATACTCGCTTTGTAAGGTAAACGGCATATTATTACACGGAACATGTGTAAAATAGACGACACATCAATATTCTCATACACGTCACATTAATATTCTCTACGTCAGATACACGGCTTACTAATACTCTCTATGTAAGATACACGACACATCTATACTACAAATATATATATAATACACGGTACATCAATACTTACTATGTAAGATACACGGCACATCCATACTCTCTATGCAAGATACACGGTAAAGCAATACTCTCTATGTAAGACACACGGCACATCAGCTGATCAGTACTATCTGTGTAAGATACACGGTATATCAATATTAACTATGTAAGATACACAACACATCCATACTCTCTATATGTAAAATACACGGTACACATATTTTCAAAAGGTAATATACACGGCACATCAATACTATCTATGTATGTTAAACTGCACATAAATACTCTATTTGTAAGATACACTGCACATTAATACTCACTGTTTAAAATACACGACACACTAATACACCCTATGCAGTATACACGGACATCAATTAAGAAAAAGGTAAGAAAATCCTATAATGTGTTATAAGTACAAAAAACAACAAGTATAAATATGATTTTCAGCTACCACAAAATAGTGTCTGACCTTGATATAGTAAATAACACTCATAAGGAATACGAGTGTAGAACATCTATATGCTGTAATGCTCTGGCCGGTCATGTCATTACTTGTAATTTTGATATTATAGATAAACGTATTCGGCATTTGTTTTCTGAAGGTCTGAAGTATAGATTGCTTTCTGCGATTGATTTTAATGCATTTCGTGGTCAGATCGCCCAATCCGTTGAGAGAATTTTAGTATTAAATATTGTCGTAGAGAACATGCTGACGACCCTAACTCCCTTTCTACTTGGAAAAAATACTAGTTTAACATCATGGCTTTTTTGCCATTTACCGTTCCAAGGCGGTAGTCCTATTGTCAACCCTGTTTTATGTTTGTGACGTTATATGCCTTTATTCTGTGTTAACATTGTCATTCATGTTTGTCTTTTTGCGTGTTTTTGGGTTGATAGTGTTCTGTGAAAGCTGCATTTCCTGTTCGACTTTTATACTTAATGTTTTTTCATCTCAATATCAGTAGTGTGGAGTTTACTTACAATGGACAGTATTAGTGTAAATATAACTCAGATTACTAACTAGTGTTGTACATTAAGGGATTCTTCTCAATATAAGTAGTGTGGAGTTTACCTACAGTGGGCATTATTAGTGTAAATATTACTTAGAGTAATAACTAGTGCTGTACATAACGGGATTCACCTCAATATAAGTAGTGTGGAGTTTGCCTACAGTGGGCAGTATTAGTGTAAATATAACTTAGATTAATAACTAGTGCTGTACATAACGGGATTCATTTCAATATAAGTAGTGTGGAGTTTACCTACAGTGGGCATTATTAGTGTAAATATTACTTAGAGTAATAACTAGTGCTATATATAACGGGATTATTCTCAATAAAAGTAGTGTGGAGTTTACCTACAGTGGGCAGTATTAGTGTAAATATTACTTAGATTAATAACTAGTGCTGTACATAATGGGATTCATCTCAATATACGTATGGAGGAGTTTACCTACAGTGGGAAGTATTATTGTAAATATTACTTAGATTAATGTTTTTGAATACTCTTAGATGTGGGTGTAACCATTTTCTCTGCTGTTGTCATATAATAGCATGTTGGAATTATCTTTTAAAACGAATACAAAACTACACACAGTTTAGAAGATCCAATTTAGTATTTACATCGAAATAAACAATGCTATTCTGATGCTTGATATTGCTTTTTATTGTTTACTTTAAGGCAGTACAACTGAGAATACATCGCTTCGTCTCCTTGAATTGAAGCTTGGTGACATAAATCGGTTAGAGGAGGTTCACATACGTATGGAGGAGTTTACCTACAGTGGGAAGTATTATTGTAAATATTACTTAGATTAATGTTTTTGAATACTCTTAGATGTGGGTGTAACCATTTTCTCTGCTGTTGTCATATAATAGCATGTTGGAATTATCTTTTAAAACGAATACAAAACTACACACAGTTTAGAAGATCCAATTTAGTATTTACATCGAAATAAACAATGCTATTCTGATGCTTGATATTGCTTTTTATTGTTTACTTTAAGGCAGTACAACTGAGAATACATCGCTTCGTCTCCTTGAATTGAAGCTTGGTGACATAAATCGGTTAGAGGAGGTTCACATACGGGACATAAAACATCCAGAAGGAGACAAAGGTCACTTGGTACTTAATCTCAACAATCAGAAGTATCTGAAAACACTTCACCTTAAAGACATAGTAGGATGCATTGAACAGATTGATCTGACAGAATGTATTAATCTGAAACACCTGATGATAACTGGAGTAACAACCAGGAGTATTACATTACCACAGCAGAGAGACCCGAATCCATTCGTCGCTACACAAAACCTGGAGATGAAAGGTAATGCACATTATCTTGTTAGAGTGACACATGTAGTTCACATTTGAAATATATAGTTCATGTAACATATAATAGCGGTAACGCTCGTTTAAGGGCGAACATATCAACGCAGTATTGGCAGAAGGTTATCGTTTCCGGTGGAAGAAATGAAAACGGGTTAGAAAAATAATACTTTATTTGATAGAGGTGTTCAGTGTTTGAGGCAATGAGCATCATTATATATTACACACACTGAACAGTATCGGTTTGATTTTCCTCATCTCGCATGTTCTATATATGCCCCAAACATAGATTTTTGAGTCAATGTTACTTTATCAGGAACTGTAAAATACAAGTTAATACACTATATAAAAGATAAAGGGCAATCCTATACTCTGTATGTAAGATGCAACACCTCTCACGCCTCCTAGCACCGGCTTAAGCGATATTCTACTTTAAAGCAACACAGAATAGGCTTGATGATCCCAAAGGACCAGTAAATAATAATACTAATGATTTGTAGTCAGGGCGACTTTTTACGGCCGCCACACATCACTAAACCAACGCTAGTGTGAATGTCAATAAATAATAAAAAGATGATATCTTTGAAGCAACAAATACAAACAAGAGAGAAAAGTAGCAGACTCGGTTTTATTGAGTCTGTTCATGAAAGGTAATTATCAGATGCATCACCTCTCACACATCCTAGCACCGGCTTAAGCGATATTCTACTTTAAAGCAACCCAGAATGGGCTTGATGATCACAATATGAGATATAGGGTCAAGTCAAGTCAAGTCTATACAGTGTGTCTATGTCAGATACACGTTAAGTTTATACAGTGTGTCTATGTAATATGGTATGGAAATAAGAGCCATTCCAGATAACGCCACAACCTTCTAAGCAAAAATCAGATGAAAATAATTCATCCGGATCTGACCAGTTGTTATACTCAAATAGTGAAACTCTGTTATATTCAGGTAAAAATCTTTCCACCATCTGAAATCTTTCCTGACAGTCCCAGGAATTGCATGCTCCATTTTGTCTAACATATACAGACCTCTTAACCAATTTAACAATCTATTGGTGAAAACAGTACTCGGTTTTACACAATCTGCTACGAAATTCAGTTTTTCCAAAAGTGACTGAACTTGTTTTAATGTAGCCACTTCTTAATCTAACCAACACGTAATTAACACTAAAATTCCAGTTAAACGATCGGGTGTCACCTCCATTGTCATTGTTAATGAGTTAAATAAAGTCCCAAATACATCATATTTTTTGAAGGAGGACAAGGCATATTGCTGCGGCATTCCTTAACCCCATTGACAAATCAGTGCAATAGAAAGTATGCTTTGTTTTCCAAATGAACGATACTAAATTATAATTAGATGGACAAATACTAATCCGTTTATAATTTTTCCTTAAATCTTTCTTCAGCAATAAACATCCTAATAAACATCCTTGACCTATTGCCTTAATTAATTCGACAATATCATCATTTTTTTTGGAAGAAACAAAATCTACTTTATTATCTAAATATACATCTTTATCAGTGTAGTCATTCACCGCATTGTTTTAGGATGACTAAGATCTAAAATAATCCGTCGATCTGTTGTATCCCTTAAAGGAGAAATGTTCTTCTTTTTTTTTAATTTAATATTTTATTTCATCAATGTGTTGCATAATACAAATCATATTAAACTGACATAATTGTACAGGGAAATTGCATAACATATATGTGTTAAGGCTCTGGGTATTGTTTAACCACTCATAGGATATGTTGTCTGCTTTTTGATACGCAGGCTTCATAACCGCTGCTCCCAACTAAATTCCATTATGTTTATTTCGCTCTTCGGGGCATTTAATTTTATTAGATACTGGACCATACGCCCTACGACATGGGGAAGCAATACACTCCATGTCCACCGCCATATGCATGCCATCTGCGGGATGGTTAAAATTTTGTACTGTTGATTTTATGAATATTGAGTTCTGCTCAACCCGGGCTAGAGGGCGTGAGCGGTAGCTAGCATATTTCACTACCGCTCATGAACAGTCTCAATGAAACCGAGACTGCAATATTTCGTATGTGTCGTGCTCGGCCGTTTCCAAAGGTCCATTATCATACTCTTTTTTATAATTTATAAAGATATATTTTATTTTTAAAATGCATGTGTTAATATCATTGCCATTTTATGTATATTGGCAGAACAAATTATAGCAGTGCATTTAGCGTGACACTTTTAACTAGTACAAGTTTAATCATATCCATATGATCATTGTATGAAATAATTCATTAAATATGAGTATCAGCAGGTTGATACTAAAAGGAGAAAGAATATGAAAGAGATATAGAGATCTTTAGCTTTTCCAATTCGTATCATATTAAATATGCTTTTGGAGAAAGACTCTCCATTTTTAACATGTTGATCTAGTTTATAATGTTTAAGCGCTATTTCTTGCTCGATTAATATGCGTTTATACAGATATTGTAGCATGGTCGGTGACATTTCCTTTGATGAATGCAGAGCATTAAATCGTTTAATTTAGGTAAACTAAAGGAGCGTGGCTTTACCGTACTACAACTACCGGATATTGGAATTTAGAGTACTGTCACTATGACGTCACGGTGTTACTCAGTTCACCATGCTACAAAAAAGATAGAGTCTGTCTCAGCTCGTTGGTTATTTAAACACCTCGATGGGCTACGCCCATCTCGGTGTTTAAATAAGCCAACTCGCTGAGACCAGACTCTATCTATTACTTGTTTAACAAATATAAAATTAGGATCTGTGTTTTGACATTTGTTGACATATATAAAATATTTTGCTGTTAAAATTATATAGTTTGTTACAACTGTCGAATCAGTTAAACCAAATTATATTGTTTCTAAATTTAAATTTAAATTAATGTTCACAGTTTTTAAGTATATCGTAATATCTAGCTATAACTTTTGCGCATGCATACCCTCCCAAAATTAGTGGTTTAATGTTTCGATGTTCATATTGCAAAAGTTACAAAGGTTTGAGCCTGCCAACTTGTATTTCATCAACGTTTTATTTGTTGAGATAATTCGCATTAAATATTTATATTGAAAATGTCCTAGTTTGGAATTGATTGTGGATATAAACGGATTTGTGTATATTTGATTCCTATTAAGATCGGTTTTGTTAAACGTATTTTCCCATTTTTGTTGATGTTTAGTTTTCGGTATTGTTTCTTTGTTTATTTGGAAGTTGTAAAGAAACGTTTTTGCCTTTTCTGAAGTAATTATTTTTTCTAACATTTTGTTTAGTAAAGATTCGATATTAATTTGTTGAATTTTAAGACGATCTTTCCTCAGTTTCGAAATAACTGAAATAAGTATGTTTGATTCCAAATAAGATCGGTTTTGTTAAACGTATTTTCCCTTTTTTGTAGTTTACGGTATTGTTTGATGTTTTATTTGGAAATTATAAAGAAACTTGTTTGCCTTTTCTGAAGTTATTAATTATTCTAACATTTTGTTTAGTAAAGGTTCGGTATTTGATTTGATCAATATTAAGACGATCTTTCCACTGTTTCGAAATAACTGAAATAAGTTGATTATATTTGAGGAAATATGTAACTGGTATGTCATAAATATAGATATAAACATCGAACAGGAAAAGTAGTATTCAAGGACGACAGTCAACCACAAACCACACACAGAAACAACGAACAATTTAAAGATAAAAAAAGGTCAAATAAGACATCACAAACACAAAAGGGTTGACAATAGGGCTACCACCTTGGAACGGTCAGTGGCAAAAACCAGTTTAAACCAGGTTCTAGGGTGCACCAAACCCCACACTTACCCTGCTGTCATCCCAATAACACGGGACAGTGTAAATAAAGAAATCCCCGCCATGAACTATTATCTAACCAACAAGGCAGCATTAATAGGCAATATAAGTAAAACTCAAAGATGCTGGTGTATATATAATGCAAAAAAACAATAGCTTAGAAAGCCACAAAGAAGGTACACAGCGAATTGGCAGAAGCCAGAGCAACAACAGAACAAAACATTGAGGGCACGACAAGACAACATTGCAGACAAACATTAAACGTCACCGTCCTTTTGGGCTTTTGGGCTTGAGGTAGACGTCATTATAGGGAATTAAAGAGGAAAACATTGTGTCGAACTGTAAATGGGTCCACCACCAAGCATGCAGTGCGTTGCATAATGATACACTCTTTTGATGAACCTTTTAACAAGTTTAACAAAGATAGTATGAAAGTGATCATGACCAAGGATCTTACGAAGTTTGTAAATCACGTCACCATAGAAGTCAGGTTGTGATAGTCTTTGTCGCAGAAGAGTTCTTAAATTACATTTATATTTGGAAAGAAGATCAGGGTTACGGTAATAAAATGTTGCAAAGGTTTTGCAAAGTTGATGGTAAGGCCAGACAAAAAAATACCTGTGTTTCTGGTTATTCAGCTGAAGAAAATAGGGTAGGTAGATAGGTAATTTGTTTTTTTGTATTTTTGTTTTTGCCCATGTGGTTTGGACGATGTTAATAGTTTGTCAAGTAGTTAATTCGTAGTGATTTTGCAAGGAGAGTTGGAAAACAGCCTCATGATATCTTCTTAACTTGTTGGTTTTGAATAAAATAAATTGAAAACACATATGGAGGAGACTCGTCTTTTCGGTGTAACTTGAGTTTTCGGGGTATTTAATAAAATGATAATACAGAAATGTACTAGTCATACAATCAATTAGAATGGCATATGTTTCTTCGTAAAACAAGTTTGCCCTATTAAATTTCAGTAAAATTATTAATCCGCTTTGCATTATTGGTATGTTTTATATAAAAGGAAGTGAGGGGTCACCTCGAAGAAAGTACATCATAAAAGTGTGATATAGGCCTCTTAAATTAGTTTTGACAATAAGAAAAATAAATAAAATCGTTCAAATAAAAACCCTAATATCTCATACATCGTGAGTAAAGTAATGAGAAAATACATGTTTTATGTGTTAATGAAATATGGTTCTTCAATACTAACATCGTATGTTCAATATTGTACATAGTTTTAGTAATGCTGCCGCGGCAAGATCGCCTTAATACCCCGAAAACAGGGGCCACCATCATATTTTCTGCCATAACGAGTTTACATAAGATTGAATTTTATAATTTCCTGAGGCTGGGTGGTATTGGAAGAACAAATCTGCTGGCAGCATGTCATAATTAATGATTTTCACTTCTGCTCTGTGCCATGGCTGCATGTTTCAATTATAATAGCCAAAACGGACGCGCAGTGCACCATGGAGGCGGCCATGTTTACGCGCATGTTTCGTACTCAATCTTTTCGTACATTACCGTTTCGCGTACCCTACTTTTTCGTCATTTTTTTTTTGATAAAAAACTGTAGGGTCGGCGCCAAAAAATAGGAACGGTCGGGTTACCAGAATCACAGGTGTTTTTTCTGGCCTAATGGTAGCCCTGACGGAGTAGCTGTTTAGTTATACAAAGATTACGAATATTAAAGTCCTCAACTCGAGTACAAGCTCTAGAAAAACAAATAAGTTGAGACAAATAGACTCCATAAGAAGTTGCTCGGGGAACATCCCCTTCTAAATGGTGATAATTAACGATATTAAAATTAAAATCATCTCTCTTGTCAAAGATTTTGCTAATTATTTCACCATTTTCCATGGAGAGATGTAAATCGAGAAAAGAAGCGTTAGTATCAGAAATATTAGCTTTGTTAAGTTGAAGTTCTTTAGGGTCTATAATATTAACCATAGTAGAAAAGAAAATGTTGTCAATGTTCAATATGTCATCCAGATAAATTCATTAAAGACTTCAATAACATCTGCCTGGGTATCTTGTGAAAGACTCAACATGAAATCTCTTTTATAGCAATATAAAAACAAATCAACGACAAGGGGTGCACAGTTCGTACCCATAGGGATACCAACAATTTGTCTATAAACGGTCGTTACATATCTGACGAAAATATTAGATAATAGGAAGATGAGTGCTTCACAAACTTCTTGGCAATTCCACATAGTGTAATTGTCTAAACTGCTTTCATATTATTACAGCCAAAAATGTAGTATTTTCCCTAGCGAATGTCTTTTGAATCAGAGCAATAAGCTTGTCTTTGATAAGATAATGTGGTAAGGTTGTATATAGTGTCGAAAAGTCTTAAGTTCTTATAGATGAAACTTGACGTTTATTGCAAATTTTATCAAGAACATCTCCTGAATTTTTAATAGACCAAATAATCCCAGAGTTTTTTATAAGTTTTAGCACAATATTGTTTAACGTGATCTTTAACGGCAGTAAGACAAGAAGTTAAAAGTTTGGAGATGTTTGTGGTGAGGCAGGCACTAGAATTCGAAATAAAGCGGGCCTTATACGGATTTTGATGTAATGTAGGAGTCCTGTACATTGTTGGCAGTGTTTGTTCTGCTTTTCGTCTATCCCAGCCTGGAAAGTAGAGCACCGAGTGATATGTGTGCACACACCATCATCCTCAGTATATTGAACTGGAGTATACGAATTAGTCCAGAGATAAAACATTGACGTAATGTAGGCGTCGAACAATTAATTAGCTGCTTTATCAGCAGGAACTAAAACAAATTTCTTATGAAATTCTTGAATGCCCGATTTTAAGTTACGAAGGGAAAACCTAGGTCTCGGAGGAAGCCAAGAGAGGTTATAAAAGTTAAGACGTGTATCTATAATTTAAAAAACAAATCCAAGTAGAAAGAGAGTTTGGGTCCGCATGTTCTCGACGACACCATTTTATACTAAATCCTCTACTTTTGTTGTAGTTGAAAATAATATTTCTAACAGGTCTTTTATACTTTTATATAACAAATTACAGACTTTCGGATTTTTTAAAATGCTAAGGCATTACGTGGTCCCGCCTTAATTCCATAAGCGATGGGAAAGCTTATATTAGCAAGATTTTATAATGAATATTTCGACAATAAAACACGTTTAAACAAATGTTTACTGAAAAAATGCGATAACCAGTTTAAAATTACCTATAACACGTTTTATTTTTACAATATGCAAAATTTTAAGCAGAAATTAAGGTTTTATTGCATACACCAGCCAACCCTGATTTTGCTTTTTTGAGAAGGGATTGGATTGGGGTATGAAAGCTAATACTCGGAACACGTAATGGGATATAATCAACTACATGATTATCTCGAAAACTACTAGGCATGTCAATGAAATCAATACCTTTATTAAGATGTAGTATTTTTAGAAAATGCCAGACGTGATCAGACTCCTTGTCAATATGGGGTCGGAGATCATGTTGTGTGTAGCTTTGAATTATGGAAGCAGTGTTATACAAGGGATCTGGTAAGAATAAATATGTGTCTGCTTCCTCGTCGATCAACTTAAGTGAAGAAATGGACAAAGAGGTAAGTCATTCAAGCATAGACTGCTTTCCAGATTGTTTAAAAATAGTATGTAAATCAGCGACTGAAATAATATCACGCGATTTACGTTTGATGTTACCAATACGCCTACGATCATGATACCTAGAGTTACGCTTTCGAATAGAAAATATAGAAAAAATGTCAATATTAGGATCTTTTGAAATATTTCCTTGTTGATCAATATGGTCATTAAAGCCGAGTGGATATGGTGTCTGCAAGTTTTTCATCCACTTAAGTTCACTAACTTCTACAAATGTATAGAAATCTCTTTTTCTGTAATCATATACGGTATGTGTTGTATATATTTTATTCCTTTATTAAACCATGTATTATGAAACATGGCTTTTTCTTCAATTTGTATTTGAGCGTTATTTCAGATTATTTCTTTGTCAATGTTTATTTTATTATCTTTTTTTTTTATCCATGACGTGATTATTTGTTGTAAAAATATGTATTTTTTGAACATGTTTATTACGTTTCTTTCTTCTAAGTTACATTCGAAAATGTGTTTTCCGCCGTATTGTTCAAGTTTAGGCAGGTAATAACGTTTCCACAAACCAGAATTATTGTCGTCAAATAGTCTTTTGATCCAACTTGTTTTTAGGAATAAAATGAATTTATGGATATCAATCATTTTTAGACCAGCTTTTTATAATTTTGGGTATGCACATTTCTTTTGATTTTATCGGGTTTTGAGTTCCAAATAAATTCGAACATAAGGTTATTTATTTGTTTGAACTTTGCATTTGAAGGAAAAGGCAATACGGTTAAGGGGCAAATTAATTTTGGAGCGCAAAAGTTTTAATCACGGTGATTTTTCCTATCAAACTGAGTTTTCTATGCTGCCAGCTTTTTGAGCAATTTTTTAATTCTTCTATCTTTGAATCATAGTTAGCATCGGGTATATGCTTTGTCTCGGGGGGCGCCTTGTGCCCCTCCCCTATATCTGCGCATGTTAAAAGCAGAGTTAATGTAAAGAAATTCAAATCACAACGCAAATCGTGTACTTAAAGTAAACGTTAAGTGTTTTAGTTGGTTTATTTGCTTAAAAATGGCTATCATTAAACAACAAAATACAGAAAAGAAAGAAATTAAAGAGTTCAATTTGTTTTACCTTTTTAATTATTAATCCGAAAAACGAAGGTATTGAAAAATTCCCTCGGTTCTCAAACTTTAGATCCAATGTTCAGTATGTAATCCAAAAATACAAGATATTGCAAAAACAAAATAGTTAATATACTCCGATATATCCGCAAGTTTAGTAAAGTATCACACATCAGTTACCATCATTTTCACGTCCCGTTGTACTATTATTCTTTTATTTGACACAATTTGGTTTATAATAGTTTATAATTAAAGTCATTGGATTTAAAGTATCACTGTTTTCACACTTTAAATCCAATGACAATTTCTCACATGCATTATATACGGTTCCACGAAAGTCTCTGACCCCAATAATGCAGCAAAAAATTGTCGTGTACGAGTATTTGCCCCACAAACTGCGGAATAGGAAATCCGGGTTCAATAAAAGTAAGAAACTTGGGAGTACCTTGACCTTGCCCAATCCCGCCATAGCGTGTTTGTTTTTCAAATTGTTCTTTGGCCACACTGAATTTAGATTTCTCGCCTTTATGTCGTCTGTAGACACGTGTTTCTGGAATCTACCAGTTCCTGGCAAATATATAGATTAAAACATTTTAGGAAAATATTTCTTGGATTGAAAGCTATTTCATTTTTGTAGCAAATGTACTGTCAAACGCTGAGCTACATCCTAAACATAGTTAAAGAATAAAAGGTATAAACAGATGTTGTTAAAATTTAACTTAATAATAAACACTTAATATACAGAGTGGAACTTCATTTCATTTTTTTTCTGCGTTACGAAAAATAGTCGTCCGACTCCATCAGGTGGTCAGCGATGCATGTCTTTATGACATGTGTATCATGATCATGTGCACCATGTGTTGCACGGAACAAACATGCTGGCGCAAATCTATTAACAACGCTTATCTATTTCACACAAACTCGAAAGGGATTTTTAAATTGTCATCACCTTAAAAGGAAACAAAGAATATACATACCAACTGGTTTCAATAACATATACTTATGAGGTGGTCGTTCCCTTTTTTAAAATATGTTATAATTTAGTCGCATGGTTTAAGTAAGAGCCACTTCGCGGCTAGTGCAATATTTTTCATGAATCTACAGTTGTTCGTGGTTTCTCCATTACTTCAATAACAAAACGGTGGTCTTAAGATTCCACATATAAAAACACTAAGCCAGTCACTGAAACGCTCGTTTAGTGCAGTGTGGCGGCTGTAAAAGGTATCTCCGTGCTACGAATCAGTAGTGTTATTTTTACTGGTCCTTTGGGACCAACGAGCCCAATATAGGTGGCTTTGAAGTAGAATACCGCTTAAGCCGGTGCTAGGGGGCGTGAGAGGTGTTGCTTCTTTCATTACTTCTCATGAACAGACTCAATAAAACCGAGTCTGCTGCTTTATTCTCTTTATTGTGTTTGTTGCTCACAAAGGATAACCTGTATCAGTATTAATTGCATGGGTTAAAAAACCTTTAGATACTGAAATATTCTCACCGTGGAAAACACTTGTGCTAAATGATCTAGACGAATTTCGTGGATATAAAGTGTGGTATCTCCATAAAGATGGAATTAATCAAATAGCAAACTATCAAAATAGTTTTTGGAAATATGTAATTCATTTGTGGGCTTGTTTAGGGCTTGTTGTGATAATATTAAAAAAAATTGAAATGTTATCAGAACCTTTATTTTATAAGTAAATTATTGCTTTAACCTGGGTGTTCTTTATAAATGACATTGTTAGTGAACAGTGTAACTTATTGTGCTATACATAATTTTCAGATAAATATGACATACGGATTCCATTTACTATATACGATGGTCTACCCAATGCAATTCCAAATACATGGAAAAGAAGAACATGTATTAAACATGAAACTTGAATTAACATCCTATAAATACAAATATCAACAAATTAAAGGCAACAAAAAATGTTACTTTTAATCAAGAATTCTTAAAAAAAACATAGCAGAAACACCTAACAAATCACAGTAAAAATGAAAAAAAAGAAATTGGAATAGCCTTACAAACTGAGGACTGTGACATTTTATACGAACACAATTTTAAAATAACTGATGATACCTATCTGCAGAGCCTGCAGTTAAAAATATTACATCGTATTCTGTTTACCAATGCCAAACTTTATCAGTGCAAAATGTTCGAACTAGAACTTTGTACTTTTTGTAACAACTCGAAAGAAACAGTTTTATATTTATTTGATGAATGTATGTATCCAAAAATATGTACGTTTACGTTGTTTTCAACAAATCAAGAATCAATGTGTAATTGATGGTAAAATAAAACCCCAGGACATCCTCCTATATGTTGAACAGAATGAAAACGTCATATATTCGATAATTAATATTTGTCTTCTCATTTTTAGCTCTACTGATCAGAAATCAGCAGAGCTTATGCCGTGGTGCGGTGTCCGTCGTCCGTCTGTCCGTCCGTCTGTCCGTCCGTAAACTTTTTTTTGTAGCGACTACTCCTCTGAAACTACTAATTGGATTTTCATGAAACTTTACAGAAATATTGCCAATGAAGTCTAGTTGATCCTAGCGAAAAATCATGTTGATGTGAAATCCAAGATGGCCGCCAAACCTAAAAATAGATTTTTAAAAAACAAGATTGTAGTGACTACTTCTTGAAAACTCTAAGCGACATTGATATGGGGCTTTTTCTAAAATGATCAGCATGACATGATGTTGGTCCTTGTCGAAAATCGTTTGATTCGACGTTAAACATGGCTGCCAGCGGCCATCTTTTTTTACATATAGTTATTTAGTAAAAATTTATAGCGACTACTTCTCTGAAACTACTTGACGGATTTTCCATGAAACTTCACAGGAATGTTGCTCTTGATGTCTAAATGATCCTAGCAACATTTTAGGTTGGTCGGAAATTCAAGATGGCCGCCACAGCTAAAAATAGATTTAAAAAAAAACAAGTTTATAGCAAATACTACTTGAAAACTGTAAGTGATATTGATATGGGACTTTTTCTAAAATGATCAGTATGGAATGATGTTGATCCTTGTAGAAAATTATTATGATGCGACGTTCAACATGCCGCAAGCGGCCATAATTTTTTACATATAGTTATTTAATGAAAACTTGTAGCGACTACTTCTCTGAAACTACTTGACGGATTTTCGTGAAACTTCACAGAAATTTTGCTCTTGATGTCTAATTGATCCTAGCAAAACTTCAGGTCGGCCGGAAATTCAAGATGGCCGCCATGGCTAAAGATATTTTTTTCAAAAAATACAAGTTTGTAGCGACTACTTCTTGAATACTATAAGTGATATTGATATGAGACTTTTTCTAAAATGATCAGTATGACATAATGTTGATCCTTGTCAAAAATTATTTTGTTTTGACGTTAAACATGGCCGCCAGCGGCCATCTTTGTTTACATAGAGTTATATAATGACAACTTGTAGCGACTACTTCTCTGAAATTACTTGACGGATTTTCATGAAACTTCACAGGAATGGTGATCTAGCTATCAAAAACTTATCAGTAGAGCTTCAAGGTCATTGACCTCTTGTTAGAAGTTACGACTACTCCTGTAAACCGAAACAATGTCTCCCAAATTATAGCGTTTTTATTGAACATTTGAAGAGATAATTATTCTCATTGTTCACGTACCCTGACAAAAATTTAATGCTATCAAAGCGAGATGGAACACTGTGAATAATATCTTTAAATTAAACCATAACATTTACAACGTTTATCCCACCTTTAATACTGATGATTTAAAGGTGACGTATATTAATGTTACTTTAGTTTGTACAGATTTCATTCCATGTCTGGTTCTTCTCAATCTAGTTTCATCGAATGTATTCTTATATGCAATTTTTGCCTAAAATGTGTTTGTATTTATATCATGTATACATGTACACATGTGTATGAATAAAATTATTAAAAACAAAAAAGATACACGTCACATCAATACTCTCCATGCAAGATACACGGCACATCAATACTCTTTATGCAAGAGACACGGATCAATACTCTCTATGCAAGAGACACGGCACATCAATACTCTCAATGTTAGAGACACGGCACATCAAAACTCACTATATGTAAGATGCACGTCACATCAATACTCTTTATTTAAGATACACAACTTATATGTAAAATGCACGACACATCAAAACCTAAGATACACGGTCAATACTCTTCATGTAAGATACTCTTCAAATCACTAGTCCTTATTTTTGAGATACACGGCACATCAATACTGTCTATGTAAAATCCCCGGCACATTAATACCCTCAATGTAAGAGAAACGGCATATCAATACTCTTTATGTTAGGTACACGGCACAATAACACTCTCAATGCAACAGCATCGGCACATCAATACTCACTATATGTAAGATATACGGCACATCAATATTCTCTGTGTAAGATACACGGCACATCAATACTATCTATGTAAGATACGCGCGACATCAATACTGTCTATGTAAGATACACGGCACATCAATAATGTATATGTAAGTTACACGACACATACATACTCTCTATGTAAGATACACGGCACATCAATACTCTCTATGTAAGATGCACGGATCATCAATAATGTCTATGTAAGTTACATGACACATAAATACTCTCTATGTTTGAAACAAGGCACAACTCTATTCTCTTTGTTAGATACACGGCACAACAAAACTACCTGTGTAAGATACGCGAGACATCAATACTGTCTATGTAAGATACACGGCACATCAATAATGTCTATGTAAGTTACACGACACATAAATACTCTCTATGTAAGATGCACGGTACATCAATACTCACTATGTCAGATACACTGCACATCAATACTCATCATGTTAGATACACGGATCATCAATAATATATAAGTAAAATATACGGAACATCAATACTCTCTATGTAAGAAACATGGAACATTAATAATATTTTTGTAAAATACACGGCACCTCAACACTCCATAAGTAGGACACACGGAAAATCGGCATTATCTATGCAACATACACGATATTCGATATTCCTTATGTGTATCAGGTCTCCCCATATATGATACAAGGCACATCAGTACTCCATATGTAAGATATGTGGCACATCAAAAATGAATATGTAAGATAAACGGCACATCAATACTCTTTATGTAAGAGATACGGCACATCAATACTCTCTATGTGCAGGCACACGGTAAAATCTATACTCACTATGTAAGATACACGGCATGTTAATACACGGAACATCACAGCTCCATGTGTAAAATACACGACACATCAATACTCCTCATACACGGAAAATCAATACTCTCTACGTCAGATACACGGCACACCAATACTCTATATGTAAGATACACGGCACATCTATGCTACCAATATGTAAAATACACGGTACATCAATACTTACTATGTAAGATACACGGCACATCAATAGTGTCTATGCAAGATACACGGTACATTAATACTCTATATGTAAGATACACGGCACATCTATACTACCAATATGTAAAATACACGGTACATCAATTATTTCTATGCAAGATACACGGTACATCACTAATAACTAGTGCTATAACGGGAATCATCTCAATATCAATAGTGTGGAGTTTACTTACAGTGGACAGTATTAGTGTAAATATTACTTATGTTAATAACCAATGCTGTACATAACGCGATTTATCTCAATATCATGTAATGGAGTTTACCTACAGCATGTACAGTGGACAGTTTTAGTGTAAATATTAATTTTATGACAGTATTAGTGTAAATATTACTATTTGATTAATAATAGGTGTTGAATATAGTTCCGGGATTCATCTCAATATTAGTAGTGTGGGATTTACCTACAGTGGGGAGTTTTAGTGTAAATATTACTTAGATTAATAACTAATGATGTACATAACGGGATTCATCTCAATATCAGTAGTGTGGAGTTAACCTACAGTGGGTAATATTATTGTAAATATTACTTAGATTAATAACTAGTGTTGTACATAACGGAATTCATCTCAATATCAGTAGTGTGGAGTTTTTCTACAGTGTACAGTATTAGTGTAAATATTAGTTAGATTAATAACTAGTGTTGTATATAACGGGAATCATCGCAATATCATTAGTTGTGAGTTTACCTAGAGCGGGGAGTATTAGTGTAAATATTACTTAGATTAATAACTAATGATGTACATAACGGGATTCATCTCATTATCAGTAGTGTGGAGTTAACCTACAGTGGGTAATATTATTGTAAATATTACTTAGATTAATAACTAGTGTTGTACATAACGGAATTCATCTCAATATCAGTAGTGTGGAGTTTTCCTACAGTGGACAGTATTAGTGTAAATATTAGTTAGATTAATAACTAGTGTTGTATATAACGGGAATCATCGCAATATCATTAGTTGTGAGTTTACCTAGAGCGGGGAGTATTAGTGTAAATATTACTTAGATTATTTACTAGTGGTGTACATAACGGGATTCATCTCAATATCAGTAGTGTGGGGTTTACATACAGTGGATAATATTAGTGTAAACTCAAACCTTATTAGAATTCCGGGAAACTTACTTTATCGTGCAATTGAACATGTCTGCAATTAAACATCAACGCAGAAATAGGGGTTGAATTTCCTCTAAGAAACATTTCTTCATCTGTATTTTAAAACCGGATCAAAGGTCAAAGCTATTTCCCCTTGCAATCTCCTACCCTGTCTACTTTCACTTGTTTATCAACAACTGTCAAAAACATCATTAGCACCATTTTCAAATATCAACAACATGTCCAGAATACAGTTACAGCCAGAAAAATAACAGGAAACTGCACTAAAAAAATGAAGAAAAAGGATTAGCACTCTTTAATACAGAACTACTTTCGATGCAACAGACAAGCACATCCGGCTGATTGAGGGTAATTAGACCTGAAGAGATGCCTTATTTATTAAAAACGGCAATCTTGATGTTTGAAAAACTCGCGGTGTCCCGTTAATTTTCAACACAACTTGCATTTGTTCAAACATTAATATTAATTATAATAATAGTTTAAAGCATATCTTTCTTTTAGCAGATTATTAACTGTTGATTATATTGTATCAAAATAATATATTTAAACCCAGGTAGAATAAGACGAAAACAAGGAGAATCAAAAATCTATTTAATTATATGCAAGCAGTCAAAATGATACTGTATATATTAAATACATCTAATGTTGGTAAAACTTGTTACCCTACCCACTTGTCATTATATATTCAGCAAAAATAGAAACGTCCCTCTTTTAAGCTGTGATTTGCATAGGGTTGACTTTGTTACACCTTGTACACCAATCTAGATATAATTTAATCATTTTATACTCATCACTCAATCATTCTGATCAATATTAATAATCATCAAAAACCAAAGTTTGTCTGTTGCTGCTAAAACATGTTTTATTCAAATTGCGAAATCACTATATTTTTATTATAAAGGGAGGTAATATGGAAATATTCGTTCTTGAAAGCAGTATGACGCAAAAATGAGTGAAAAGATCAGCGTGTTTTTTGTTTTTGTGATGATGAGGTCATTCTCTGTTTATTTCAATATAACAAAACTGTGTTAACACAACGTTTTAGCCACAAGACCCGGAATTACAGTTATACCAAATGAAGGGGAATAAGTTTACCCACAAAATGATATATAGGGTCCTATAGAAACCACAGCGTCCGAACGCAATGGCATCGTAGGTCCGCACTGTACTGCAAACAAGGACTTGAAACTACAATGAAAGAGACAAAAAACAACAGAAAGGATGGTGAAGACAGAGTTTGATTCAAAGAAAATTGTTTTCATGACAGTGCTGGCCTTTAACAAAGGTATTGGCATATAAGATTAAATAAAATATAATTTCATTATGTCAAAATTTATGGGTAAAGTTTCTATTTTTGCTCAGTATAGTATTTCTATCGTATACATGTATATGTTTATATTTATATATAAAATATTGGCAATAAAATATGGTTAAATGAAATAAATCGAGACACCAATTTCACTGTTTGATACTTGATAAAAGATTGCCGTGTGTCCCTTTAATATTTAAACCATTATAGCGTATAATACCACTACTAGTCTTAAGGAATGTTTCGAGTGTTTTTAAGAATATCTACATATATATGTATGTAAGATGGTACACATGAATTTTGTATACGTGACAATATAATAATATTCAGTCATTATTCATATTCCATGGGTTTTCAGTTTCCACTTATTATCTTTATTTAGGTACAAGTTTAATTAAAAAGGATCAGTTTAGGTACTGACCCCACACAAGGTTATTATGTGTATAAGATTACTAGCATAGTCAAGAACCCTGACACACAGAAGCTAAAAACATGTTTTACCGATATACAGTGAAACTGTCCTATTTGTAAGGACACCATGCAATCTTTCTTTTTTTTAAAAAAACTCACGGCGTCCCGCCAGTTTTTCTGGATAACTTACATTTTTTCAATCATACATATTAATTTAAAAATGGTAATTAGCACATTTTATTTCGACATTATTAAATTTTGATATTATTGCACCAATAATGTATTAAAACTTATAGACGAAAAATTGAATACTTAACATCGTATTGATTTAATTGTAACCAGGTTAATAGTAAACATGATCCTGGATATATAATGCCATGTGTCCCTTTAAAGTAAAATGTGAATAATGTGCTTATCACAGACCTCACTGATATGATCACATCCCCGCTGAGTTATTAGTTGCAACGAAGACGCATGGTCTAAAAGCTGGAGTGGAGTCTTGAAATGAGCTTTGAAACGAGCTTTTGGAATCAATGTGCATGGCTTTACTTTGGTGGAAAATTTGAACTTTATATATATCTATATAATTTACTTCCTTTTTGGTTTTAGCGATCTTAACATTTTTTCTGTACAACAGATACTTATATGACAAATACTTTCACTGGTCAATGCGTTATTACCCCACATGTTAACGTATAATATTTCTGCAGGTGAGTGTTGTCAGCCAGCTAGTTTGAACAGTGATTATGACAGATTAGACTAGCTACTTGTCAGTCTATCACTGATGCTAATTAACATAGCACTTACCATACCATTTGGAACACTCCAGCCTAAAAATATGCATGATCAGCATTACTATAGTCTAAATAAAGTTATAATACAATCCTGCATTTAATCCCAAACCATAGAAAGTGTATGTCCTCTCATTATCAGCTTGGTACTTTAAACTGACAATACTCAGTCTGCCGACACACCTTGCT
The DNA here is from genome assembly GCA_037043455.1 of Cyrtodaria siliqua. NCBI lineage: Eukaryota > Metazoa > Mollusca > Bivalvia > Adapedonta > Hiatellidae > Cyrtodaria > Cyrtodaria siliqua. The sequence continues at coordinate 17,129 of JAWPHD010013421.1, read as the reverse complement.
ATAGACATTACCAGTACTGTTCTCTCAGCATGCATGTTGTCGAAACAGTGAAATAATAAATCTCTTAATTCACTGGTAATATACACTTGGTATTGACCCTGGGTATTGGAATGAGTCAGTGGTCAGAATTACACAGCTAAATGTTATTACTGCTCACTGATAATCATTCACCAAATATGGCTGGGTAGTTGTTAAAGTTGGAGTGAAGTATTTCAGTGAGCTTCGTAGTCAATTTTTGGAATGAGGTTTTGGACTCCATTTGTATAGTTTTGTAGTCCCTTTTAACACACATATCACCCAAAACAAATTTATGAATGACACTAAGCCTAATATACACCAAGACACAGTTTGCACGTGCAAATGCAGCCAAAATTAATACTATCGGTACATACACCAATGATAGCACGCTCCTACAAACATTCCAATCATGCACGTTTTTCTTGTGGCCACTCCAGTCTCCAAAATAATAAACAGTAAGCCTTTCAACGGTGAAAGGCCCGGCCATTTTACTACAAACCAAAAAGTCCCACGAACGTACCCTTTCCTGTTTTCGATTTCGCATTGGAAAGGCCTTTCAGTAGGGAACACTTGACGTATTCTCTCCCTCGTTGTACTTAATATTTGTTCATGTATGTTTTATTTATTTATTTACTTTTGCATTCCACCCCGACCCCCTTCCACTCTCCTAAAACTAGCTTTTAAAGTTTGCAAGAGCTACATTTGGTACGAATTCCTGTAAAACAATTATACATATATTTAAAAATATAATTTAAAAAATTGACACAGGAACAACTCACACCCTCTGTCACGTTTCTTGGTAGTTGTTTTTCTCTTTACAGTGTGGCAGTAAACTTAATTATAATAAAGGTGAATGTACATATACGACCCCAGTCATAGTATATTGCAATTTAAGTAGACTATTCTACTCATTTGTTTCTGTACCGAATTATATTATAATGTGCACAACTTTTAAAACCGATTCACCAAATGCATAATATACATCAGAAAGTAATAATACTGAATTACAACTGCTATCTATTCTACATCTAACTATGTAATCCTAGCCTCTCGTCTCCCTCACCTGCTACTTCTTCTACCTACATCTCACGTACTCCCACCTCGTTTTATAACATCATACTTTGTGTACTATGCCTCATGTTGTTATTTCATGTATTTCATATATGTTGTAACTTGAGTGAAACAATAAAACATTATGAGAGACATGAGGTAACTGACAACACTGACCTGCAGAAATATTATACTTTAACCTGTGGGAAAATATAAGTATATGTTGTACAGAAAAAATGCTAAGATCGCTAAAACCAAAGAGGAAGTAAATTATATAAAGTTCAAATTTTCCATCAAAAATTGACTCCAAATACTCTTCCCAAAGCTCACGTCAAGACTCCATTCCAGTTTTAGACCATGCCGTCTTCGCTGCAGCTAATGGCTCAGCGGGGATGTGATCTTATGAGTGATCTTATCAGTGAGGTCTGTGATTAGCACATTATGCACATCTTACTTTAAAGGGACACATGACAATCTTGAAGTGTTTGAAATGGTTGACTCGATTTCTAAGAGCAGGATCATGTTCACTTTTAAACGTGGTTACTTTTAAATCAATACAATTTTAACAATTTAAAGCATTTTTTTTCGTCGTATTCTACTATAAGTTTTAATATATTATTTTGCAATAATATCAAAATTGAATAATATTCAAATAAAATGTGCTAATTACCATTCTTATAATTAATATGAATGATTGAAAAAATGTAAGTTATCCAGAAAATACTGGCGGGACGCCGTGATTTAAAAAATAATAATACAAAATTGCCGTGTATCCATACAAACAGGACAGTGTCACAGTATATCGGTAAAGAATGTATTTAGCTTCAGTGTGTCAGGGTTCTTGACCTTATAATCTTATATACATAATAACCATGTGTGGAGTCAATACCTAAACTAAACCATTTTAATTAAAATTGAACTAAAAAAGTGGACACTGAAGACCCATGAAATATGAATAATGACTGAATATTATTATATTGTCACGTATACATAATTCATGTGTAACATCTTTTATACTAGTGCATAAATTAGAAGATATTCTTAAAACACTCCTTGCAAATATATTGGTCTCATACGTTATAATCGTTTGAATATTAAAGGGACACACGACCATCTTCTATCAAACACTGAAATTTGCGTCTCGATTTATTTATACAGTATCGTTTTGACTGCTTGCATATATATATATTTTATTTTTTTTTGATTTTACTTGGGTTAGTCTTATTCTACCTGGTTTAAATACATTATTGCTGCAATATAATCAACAGTTAATGATCTGATAAAACAAACATATGCTTTAAACTATTATTATAATTAATATTAATATTTGACAAATGCAAGTTGTGTCAGTTAGTTTTTCAAACATCAAGAGTGCCGTGCGTGCCCTTAATAATGAAGACATCTCTTCAATGGTGTGAGTTCGGGTTACAGAACTATAGGCAGTGTAACGAGGTTTTTGATTGGTTGAATGAATTTAGCGCATCGCGTTAGGTTTCCATTGAGTAACCCGTTACTTATGTGACATGTATCGCATAAGTGACCGTTTTGGCCAGCTAATTTCTAACGCGTTACAAAATGGTTTACCCGGAACAAGTAACACGTTAAAAAATACGGAGTAACGCGTTAGAGATGTAATAAGTAACGCATTACTTTTTCTAACGCATTACTTTTGGGACTTATGACATGAACCGTCACTCATAGTTACGTTACAGAAATCACTTCACACAAATGCTATATGCATGCCATTTTTATTCAAATGCGAGCATTTTATGTTGTTGTTTTATTTTGATGAACTAAGCATTTGCTGTGTATTTTACATGTATATCGGCAAACGAAAAAATGAAGTATCAAGGATATTGATACCTCGGCTCACACAGTTCATGAATGATTGAGAAAACTAAACAATTACAGTTCTCTCCATATAGCGATTATCAATAATACGCAAAAAAGCCTTGCTAAAATTATATAGTGGTTGACAGGTGTTAAAGGTGTTAGACAAGGTGCTAAATACTTACCCTTTATGAAAGTCGCTAATGGCAGACCGTTTTGAAATACATATACAAAATCAGAATTTAAGTGAATTGTACAAACGATATAAATCAGATTGATAAAACATATTGATAGACACTCATTCGAAATGAGCCTGTCAATTTCGACGGTGAAAAAAATAAAAAAATAACATTCTGTATTTTTTTTTCTTAACTAACTATATTAAAAGTATATTAGAAATGTTTGTTATGCATGCTCACTTTGCTCGTCTTTGTCTGTTTATACTATTTTGAAGAAAACCTGTCGTTTTTGCAGTTGTGTTTTCCATTATAATGTCTCTTTATTTATTTCGTGGATGCATTACATCAAGCCTGATTAATCGTGAACTTTATTCAACTCACAAGATAAACATTTGTTACTGTGTTACATTAAAAGCAAAACTGAAGAGAATGTAAACACAAATTTAGAAAAAAAAAATCACTTTGATTTCTATATATTGTCTACCTTGAACAATTTTACTATAGAATATTATATTCAAATAATATCTCTCATTGAATTTTCATAAATGGCCGTCCAGATCTCTTGAAAACTTAACTCGTATATGGATGCAACATGAGCAAATCCGTTTAATGAGCTTCACATATTACAAACAATGGGAACGGACATTTTTAAGAAGAAATCTGATCCTCACGTAAACTACAAACTAGATAATAATTGCCTGAACAATTAAATCCCAATCTAAACAAAATATACATTCAGACTATAACTTTATAAGTTTGACTCACTTGACTAAGCTAACCAAAAGCAGCGAAACGTTATGAGATAATACGGTTCTTGAAAAAAAACATAAAGTGTGTTTTTAAATGTCACGTAAAATACAAAAAGCATTCAAAAGATCTCATAAAACACAAAACAATCATGACTGTTTATCTCTAGAACTTAAAATATTGAAGACTTAATCTTTAGAATCATAGATAACAACAAATGAACTTCTTTCAATTGAGTTAACATAGGTAATATCACTTCATTTTCGTCACATAAAACACATATATTTTTTTAATTTCCCCAAAATCGTTCAGTTCCAGGCTATCATCCTTAGAATGTTTAAAGAAAATCTTCCGACAAGTAGTGGATATACTTAACAGCAGGTCACACTCTTTTAAAATGTCTAAAGCAGTTTCCTTTCTCAATCTTGACAGAAAGAAAAAGCACACGCATGCATTCGGTTTTGCTTCATTTCACTAATTACGATTTGATGATATTTTTTACACAAACCCCTCTCTTCTGAAAAACAAAGTTACATAACTATGCACCTTATTTATTACAATAAACTGTCTTAGTTGATAATAAACGCTAAAAATAAGCTGGTATATTGTCAAATGGTCATACTTAACATATAACGTAACAGCTTCAATTTTATGTGACAATTAACAATATGTTTCGTGACGATCAGTCGCAGCTATAGTTATAGTATGCAAGACACATAGAATATTTGTATTTCAAAGGATGTTAAAACTTGAATCAATATTTTATCCCAGGAATATAATAAACACAAATGTGCGTATTTGGCACAATAAATGACATAATACAGTCACAGAGGGTATCTGGATATCTGGATACTTATCACTTTGTATTGGGGCAATCGACCTGTCATACAATCATTTGAAATGCATATGACGCCAAAACCTATGCCCAGTGACTTGTAGACAAATACGAATAATATTATCATCAACGCCTGACAATGTTGTCACGAAATGTACTGTCACGTAAAACGATATTTAACAATAAAAATAACATAAAATCTGTTTCAAAATTATAAACTGATTGAATGAATTAACTGCAAATCATGCAATATCTTGGTAAAGAGTGTCAATAGCATTGTACAATGTTTGTATGGCACAGCTATAGGGTCACTAAACGATACAACGTTAAAATTCCTCAGAGGTGTGTCACGTATTTCAGACTGTTAGTGTGGAACTATAGGAGATACATGCTTATAAATGAGAATACCTTTACTTATATCCCCTTAATGTTTTCAATAGGCCTTTGCTAATATCCACAAGACGGCTTTGTTCTCGTAACAAGTCACGTAAAATACATTAACCTTTTGACACCTTTTTTTCTCATAAGTACAATGCTTTTTTTTTTCAAATGAAATGTTTTATCACAACGAAGACTTTCCACTGACTTTCTATCACCCAGGTTATTGTACGAAATTGATTTGTATAAACAGTAAAGGCATTTACATATTTTAAAACATATGTGTGAAAGAAAGAGGTGTTGTTTGAGACATCCATTTTTACGGTGAGTGTCCTCATTTTAAAAAGCAACATTTTTATTTTGAAGTTTCTATCGTTATTTATTCCGTATGTCCAGTACTTGGAAATGTCATATTTCTTGCTCGGCACGTTCGTTTTCACAAACTGACATTCAAAGTTGATGAAATTATAATAAGAATGCCTGTGGCATGCTTTTGTCAGTTTCAATAGGATCACCTTTATCAGTATTTTTTCTTCTGTGGCGGCTCTAAATAACCTATACTGTGTTGATCAACCGTTAAACAACATTCAATTTAATTCAACATTGTGTTCTGTAACATCTGCATTTCCTGTTCGACTTTTATACTTATTTTGTTACTTTTTTATATTATTTTACATCTAGGTATTCACTAATAATGTACTTAACACAAATGCATAAAGCTACAGTCAGTCGCATAGAAATCACAATAACTGTCTTCACATTACTAACATTTACAGGAAAGGAACATTATAACATATTCATCAAGGTAACTGTCTTCACATAACTAACATTTACAGAAAGGAACATTATAACATAATAATTTTTTATACATCACGGTAACTGTCTTCACATTACTAACATTTACAGAAAAAGAACATTATTACATATATATCACGGTAACTGTCTTTACATTACTAACATTTACAGGAAAGGAACATTATAACATATACATCACGGTAACTGTCTTTACATTACTAACATTTACAGGAAAGGAACATTATAACATTTACATCACAGTAACTGTCTTCACATTTCTAACATTTACAGGAAAAAAACAGTATAACATATACATCACAATAACTGTCTTCACATTACTGACCTTTACAAGAAAGAAGCATTATAACATATACATCACAATAACTGTCTTCACATTACTAACATTTACAGGAAAGTAACATTATAACATACATCACGGTAACTGTCTTCACATTACTAACATTTACAGGAAAAGAACATTATAACATATACATCAAAGTAACTGTCGTCACATAACTAACATTTACAGGAAAGGAACATTATAACATATACTTCACAGTAACTGTCTTCACATTACAAACAATTACAGGAAAGGAACATTATAACATATACATCACAGTAACTGTCGTCACATTACTAACATTTACAGGAAAGGAACATTATAACATATACATCACAGTAACTGTCTTCACATAACTAACATTTACAGTAAAGGAACATTATAAAATATACCTCACAGTAACTGTTTTTACATTTCTAACATTTACAGGAAAGAAACATTATAACGTATACATCACAGTAACTGTCTCTACATTACTAACATTTACAAGAAAGGAACATTATAACATATACATCACAGTAACTGTCTTCACATAACAAACATTTACAGGAAAGGAGCATTATAACATATACATCACAGTAACTGTCTTCACATTACTAACATTTACAAGAAAGGAACATTATAACATATACATCAGAGTAACTGTCTTCACATAACAAACATTTACAGTAAAGGAACATAACATATACATCATGTAACTGTCTTTACATTTCTAACATTTACAGGAAAGAAACATTATAACATATACATCACAGTAACTGTCTTCACATAACAAACATTTACAGGAAAGGAACATTATAACATATACATCACAGTAACTGTCTTCACATTACCAACATTTGCAGGAAAGGAACATTATAACGTGTGCTTTCAATGTGTTGATCGTTATACGTATTCGGATGAAATGTACGAATATTTCGCTGTTGTCTAAACTAAATAGCTCTGTAAAAGATGCGTAATTATCTGACCATTCAGTTAACAGATAGACGAAGATTCGTCTCGTTATACGTATATTTGCGTCGAGGATATTAAAAAAAAACTTACATCACTAACGAAATTATTAATGGCGTTGCAGTAACACTGTGTATTAATGGCGTTGCAGTAACACTGTGTATTAAACACTGTGAAATAAAAGACTCTGAATTAAACATACCAAGTATGTCTCCTTTAAGTTCTATTTATTTTAAAATACTACAAACGTCACATAACAACAACTCATTATGTGACGAGTGGCGACAGGTGATTCGAATAATTTTAGTGCAAAATGTAGATTCTAGACGTTTTACAATTGATACTCGAATGGAGCCTTATTTTAGTAAAATACCGCTATGGATATTCGTTGCATAGTACTTTCTCTTAACATAATTTGAAGTAGAATACCGCTTAAGCCGGTGCTAGGGGTCGTGAGAAGTGTTGCTTCTTTCATTACTTCTCATGAACAGACTCAATAAAACCGAGTCTGCTGCTTTATTCTCTTAATTGTGTTTGTTGCCTTCAAAGGATCACCTTTATCAGTATTTATTAACATTCACACTAGCGTTCGTTTAGTGCAGTGTGGCGGCTGTAAAATGTCTCCCTGTGCTACGAATCAGTAGTGTTATTTTTTACTGGTCCTTTGGGACCAACGAGCCAAATACAGGTGGCTTTGAAGTAGAATACCGCTTATTAAATTGTATTACCTACGAGTATTTATTTATATTTAAATTGTATTTAAATTGTATTACCAGCGAGTGTTTATCTAACACAGATGCAAGTTGTTTAATATTCGTAATCTTAGTATAACTAAAAAGCTACTCCATCAGGGTTACCGTTACCATAAACTTAGTTAAACCTTTGCAAAATGCTATTATCGTAACCCCGATCTTCTCTCAAAATATAAAAGTAATTTTAAGAACTCTTTTGCGACAAGGACTACATCTATCAAAACCTGACTTCATCTTAATATCAGTTGTGTGGAGTTTACCTACTGTGGGAAGTATAAGTGTAAATATAACCGCGCTACGAATCAGTAGTGTTATTTTTTACTGGTCCTTTGGGACCAACGAGCCCAATATAGGTGGCTTTGAAGTAGAATACCGCTTAAGCCGGTGCTAGGGGCGTGGAAAGTGTTGCTTCTTTCATTACTTCTCATGAACAGACTCAATAAAACCGAGTCTGCTGCTTTATTCTCTTAATTGTGTTTGTTGCTCTCAAAGGATGACCTTATCAGTATTTATTAACATTCACACTAGCGTTCGTTTAGTGCAGTGTTGCGGCTGTAAAAAGTCTCCCCGTGCTACGAATCAGTAGTGTTATTTTTTACCTGTCCTTTGGGACCAACGAGCCCAATATAGGTGGCTTTGAAGTAGAATACCGCTTAAGCCTGTGCTAGGGGGCGTGGGAAGTGTTGCTTCTTTCATTACTTCTCATGAACAGACTCAATAAAACCGAGTCTGCTGCTTTATTCTCTTAATTGTGTTAGTTGCTCTCAAAGGATCACCTTTATCAGTATTTATTAGATTAATAACTAGTGTTGTACATAACGGGATTCTTCTCAATATAAGTAGTGTGGAGGATACCTACAATGGTAGTATTAGTGTAAATATAACTTAGATTAATAACAAGTGTTGTTCATAACGGATTTCATCTCAATATCAGTAGTGTGGAGTTTACCTACAGTGGGCAGTATTAGTGTAAATATAACTTAGATTAATAACTAGTGTTGTACATAACGGGAATCCTTTTAATATAAGTAGTTTGGATTTTACCTACAGTGGGCATTATCAGTGTAAATGTTACTTAGAGCTGTACATAACGGCATTCATCTCAATATAAGTAATGTGGAGTTTACCTACAGTTGGCAGTATTAGTGTAAATATAACTTAGATTAATAACTAGTGTTCTACATAACGGGTTTCATCTCAATATAAGTAGTGTGGAGTGTACCTACAGTGGGCAGTATTAGTGTAAATATTACTTAGATTAATAACTAGTGTTGTACATAACGGGATTCATCTCAATATAAGTAGTGTGGAGTTTACCTACAGTAGGCAGTATTAGTGTAAATATTACTTAGATTAATAACTAGTGTTGTACATAACGGGATTCATCTCAATATACCTAGTGTGGAGTTTTCCTACAGTGGGCAGTATTAGTGTAAATATTACTTGGATTAATAACTAGTGTTGTACATAACGGGATTCATCTCAATATAAGTAGTGTGGAGTTTACCTACAGTAGGCATTATTAGTGTGAATATTACTTAGATTAATAACTAGTGTTCTTCATAACGGCATTCATTATCAGTAGTGTGGAGTTTATCTACAGTGGGCAGTATTATTGTAAATATTACTTAGATAAATATTTTTGAAGATACAATGTTAACTTACCTTAGATGTTGATGTAACAATTTGCTCTGCTATTGTAATAAAATATTGGGATTATCTGATAAAAGAAAGAAAAAGAAAGAACTACACAGAATTTAGAAGCTCCATATTTAGTATTTACATTGAAATAAACAGTGCTATTGTGATTGTTGTCTTTACTTTAAGGCATTACAACTGAGAATACATCGCTTCTGCTCCGTATCAAACATATTCTTAGATGTTCGTGTAACCATTTTCTCTGCTGTTGTCATATACTAGCATGTTGGAATTATCTTATAAAACGAATACAAAGCTATACACAGTTTAGAAGATCCAATTTAGTATTTACATTGAAATAAACAATGCTATTCTGATGCTTGTTATTGATTTTTATTGTTTACTTTAAGGCATTACAACTGAGAATAAATCGCTTTGTCTCCGGGAAGTGAACCTTGGTGACATAAATCGGTTAGAGGAGGTTCACATACGGGACATACAACATCCAGAAGGAGAAAAAGGTCACTTGGTACTTAATCTCAACACTCAGAAGTATCCGAAAACACTTCACCTTGAATACATAATAGGATGCATTGAACAGATTGATCTGACAGAATGTATTAATCTGACACATCTGAAGATATTTAGGGTAACAACCAGGAGTATTACATTACCACAGCAGAGAAACCCGAGTCTGGAGATGAAAGGTAATGTACATTATCTTGTTAGAGTGACACATGTAGTACACATTTGAAATATATAGTGCATGTATGATGTATAATAGCGGTAACGCTCGTTTAAGGGCGAAACTATCAACGGTGGAAGAAATGAAAACGGGTTAGAAAAATAATGCTTTATTTGATAGAAGTGTTCAGTGTTTGAGGCAATGAGCATCATTATATATTACACACACTGAACAGAATCGGTTTGATTTTCCTCATCTAGCATGTTCTATATATGCCCCAAACATAGATTTTTGAGTCAATGTTACTTTACCAGGAACTGTGAAATACAAGTTAATACACTATATAAAAGATAGAAGATATGTCAATAAATACTGAAAATGTGATCTCTTGGAAGCAACAAACACAAACAAGAGAGAAAAGAAGCAGACTCGGGTTTATTGAGTTTGTTCATGAGAGTTAATTATCAGATGCAACACCTCTCACGCCTCCTAGCACCGGCTTAAGCGATATTCTACTTTAAAGCAACACAGAATGGCTTTGATGATCCCAAAGGACCAGTAAATAATAACACTAATGATTTCTAGTCAGGGCGACTTTTTTACGGCCGCCTCACAGCACTAAACCAACGCTAGTGTGAATGTCAATAAATACTGAAAAGGTGATCTCTTGGAAGCAACAAATACAAACAAGAGAGAAACGAAGCAGACTCGGTTTTATTGGGTCTGTTCATGAGAGGTTATTATCAGATGCAACACCTCTCACACATCCTAGCACCGACTTAAGCGATATTCTACTTTAAAGCAACACAGAATGGGATTGATGATCACAATATGTCAAGTCTATACAGTGTGTCTATGTCAGATACATGTCAAGTCTACACAGTGTGTCTATGTAAGATACACGGTAAGTTTATACTCATTTTAATAAACAAGGCAACTACACAGCAAGTGTATGTATTCTGTGAAAGATAACACCGCACATTTATACCCTGATTGTACCTTAAATGGAAAGTTTATTTTGTCAATATGGGGACGGAGATCATGTTGTGTGTAGCTTTTAATTATGAAAGCAGTGTTATACACGGGATCAGGTACTGCTTCCTCGTCATCAACTTAAGTGAAGAAATGGACAAAGAGGTAAGTCGTGAAAGCATAGAGTGCTTTTCAGACTAAAAATAGTATGTAATTCAGCGACTGAAATAATTACACGCGATTTACGTTTGATGCTACCAATACGCATACGATCATGATACCTAGAGTTACGCTTTCGAATGGAATAAATAGAAAAAATGTCAATATTAGGATATTTTGAAATATTTCCTTGTTGATCAATATGGTCATTAAGGCCGAGTGGATATGGTGTATGCAAGTTTTTCATCCACTTAAGTTCACTAACTTCTACAAATGTATAGAAATCTCTTTTCCTGTTATCATATATGTGTTCTATATATTGTATTCCTTTATTAAACCATGTATTATGAAACAGGGTTTTTCCTTCAATTTATATTTGAGCGTTATTTCAGAATATTTCTTTGCCAATGTTTATTTTATTATCATTTTTTTATTTTTATCCATGACGTGATTATTTGTTGTAAAAATACGTTTTTTTTGAACATGCTTATTACGTTTCTTTCTTCTAAGTTACATTCGAAAATGTGTTTTCTGCCGTATTGTTCAAGTTTAGACAGGTAATAACGTTTCCACAAACCATAATTATTGTCTTCAAATAGTTTTTTGGTCCAACTTGTGTTTAAGGATAAAATGAATTGATGGATATCAATCATTTTTAGACCATCTTTGATAACTTTGGGTAAGCACATTTCTTTTGATTTCCAAATAAATTTGAACATAAGGTTATTTATTTGTTTTAACTTTGCATTTGATGGAAAGGGCAATGTTAAAGGGTAAATTAATTTTGGGAGCGCAAATATTTTAATCACGGTGATTTTCCCTATCAAACGGAGTTTTCTATGTTGCCAGCTTTTTAAGCTATTTTTAAATTCTTCTATCTTTGAATCATAGTTAGCATCGGGCATATGCTTTGTCTCGGTATAAAATTCTATTCCCAAAGTTTTTGCTTTTTCTAAGGGAGAAATCTTTGAATCACCTTGAAATGGGCGTTTACTAAATGGCTCCAGAATTGCACCGTTTGAACTTTATTTTTCAAAATAAAGATTCAGTTCATCCTCATACTCTTCCGCTCCTTTGTTATATGTGTATTTCCATAATTCCTCCTGTTCAGATACCAAAACACTTCCCTTCTTATATCCAATAGGGATGCACATTCTAAAAAGTCACAAACAATAATATCTTGATATTCACTTAGTTAACCTCATTTAATCAGTATTATTTTATTCATTGACAGTTATTCTGCAAACTTCGAAATTATACTTGTTTGATTTCTTAACAATTTCATGTAAACGCACTTTGTTTAAAATCTGTGCTGTTGTATTCATCTTTGTAACATGATATATTTTACATGAGCTAGAATGTTTACAAACGGTATTATTATATGTTCAGCAGTTTCCACAATAACTGACTGCGAGTTTTATTTTCGTTTAAATGTTATTTTATTACTGTAATTTTCTGTAACGCTACACGTTTTTCCCACATCTACGTTTTTACTACTTTTAATATCCATGTTCTCAATGGTGTATTGTCTGAATTTTGGTTGAAATATATTAATCAGTTATTTATTCTTATTATTTATTTCCAAAATATCGTTTTTGAGTCAAACCTGAGTATGAGGACTTGCATAAGAGCTATCCTGATGTTCCAACCTTTTGCAATCTTTCTGCCAACAGGCTGCACAAATATGGTATGCATATCGCATGCGCCCTTTTACAAAGATCGTATGAATACTTGTATGCTCACATTTGTTCCTTTTGATATGGTGAACACAACCACAATTCAATATCCTCAGACTGCTCTTTTCTTTTTGATTTTAACATCACATTTTTTGAGAACTATTACTGCTGCTAATGTATGGCTTTTCTTTTGCCAAATCTGTTAAACGACTGGTCTTTTAGAAATCTTACGCTTATTGGCAAAACAACAGTTATCAAAACGCTTGCACTTCCCATCATAATTGACTGCTTAACTGTCCTTACTGACCCCCCAGATCACATTGTCCAAGAATTTCAAAATATTTTACTTAATTTCTTATGGTTGGTGAAAATGGATAAGTTTAAACGAACGGTTATAATAAATTAAACCATAGTTATGACGTCACTCTATTGTTATAACTGTGTATTATTTTTCACGAATCAACAGTTGATTCCTTTGTTCGCTATTTGCACGGTCTGTGTTGGAAGAAGAAATTGTATTCTTCTTCTAACACAGACTGTGTAAATGGTGAACACATAAATCAACCGTTGGTCCGTGAAAAATAATCCAGTTACAGCAAAAGAGTGACGTTATACCTATGGTTTATCTAGTTGCGGATCCAGATTAATATTAGTTGCGGGGCGTACATTAAAAACAAATGACAACCAAATAAAAAGCACGAATTTTCACATAAATTTCTCAGATTTTTGGGTGGGGGCGCCTTGTGCCTCCCTACCCTATATCTGCGCATGTTAAAAGCAGAGTTAAGGTAATTAAATTTAAATCACAACGCTAATCGTTCACATAAAGCAAACGTTAAGTGTTTTAGTTGGTTTATTTGAATCAAAATGGCTACAATAAAATACAGAAAAGAAAGAAATTAAAGAATTCAATTTGTGTTACCTTTTTAATTAATAATACAAAAAAAAGATGATATTGAAAAATTCCCTCGGTTTTCAAACTTTAGATCCAATGTTCAGTCAGTAATCCAGAAATACAAGATATTGCAAAAACAAGATAGTTAATAAACTTCGATATATCCGCAAGTCTAGTAAAGTATCACACATCAATAACAATCCTTTTCACGTCCCGTTGTACTATTATCCTTTTTTTTGACACAATTTGGTACATTTATAATTAAAGTATATAAGTATAACAGTTTATAATTAAAGTAACACAATTAAAGTATCACTGTTTTCACACTTTAAATCCAATGACAATTTTTCACATGCATTATTCTTAACGGTTCCATGAACATCTCTGACCCCAATAATCCAGCAAAGTGTCGTGTATGAGTAGTTGCCCCATATCCTGGGGAATAGGAAATCCGGGTTCCATAAAAGTAAGAAACTTGGGAGTACCTTGACCTTGCCCAATCCCGCCATAGCGTGTTTGTTTTTCAAATTGTTCTTTGGTCACACTGAATTTAGATTTCTCGCCTTTATGTCGTCTGTAGACACGGGTTTCTGGAATCTACCATTTTCTGGAAAGTATATAGATTAAAACGTTTTAGGAAAGTATTTCTTGGATTGAAAACTATTTCATTATGTAAATATTTACACGCACATTTACTGTCAAACGCTGAGCTACATCCTAAAAATAGTTAAAGAATAAAAGGTATACAAATATGTTTTTAAAATTTAACTTAATAATAAACACTTACAAATACATAGTCGAACTTTATTCTTTATTTTTCTGCGTTACGAAAAATAGTCTTTATGACATGTGTATCATGATCATGTGCACCATGTGTTGCACGGAACAAACGTGCTGGCGCAAATCTATCAACAACGCATATCTAATACACACAAACTCGAAAGGGATTTTTAAATTGTCATCACCTTAAACGGAAACAAAGAATGTACATATCAACTGGTTACGATAACATATACTTATGAGGTGGTCGTTCCCTTTTTTAGAATATGTTATAATTTAGTCGCATGGTTTAAGTAAGAGAAACCACGAACAACTGTCGGGGCTCGTGCATTATTTTTCACGAATCTACAGTTGTTCGTGGTCGTGGTTTCTCCATTACTTCAATAAAAAACGGTGGCCTTATGTTTCCACATATAAAAACACTAAGCCAGTCACTGAAACTTGTATGGGTTAAAAAACCTTTAGATCCTGAAATATTCTCAACATGGGAAACACTTGTGCTAAATGATCTAGACGAATTTGGTGGATATTAATTGTGGTATCTCCATAAAGATGGATTTAATGAAATAGCAAACTATCAAAATAGTTTTTGGACTTGTTCATTTGTGGGCTTGTTTAGACTGTGGTGATATTACAAACGCAATTGAAATATTATCAGAACCTTTATTTTATAACTCAAATATTGCTTTAACCTGGGATTTAAATATCGTTAAAGCTCTTTGTCAAAAGGGGGTGTTCTTTATAAATGACATTGTTAGTGAACAGTGTAACTTATTGTGCTATACAGAATTTTCAGATAAATATGACATACGGATTCCATTTACTATATACGATGGTCTACCCAATGCAATTCCAAATACATGGAAAACAAGTATTAAACATGAAATTAGAATTGAACATCCTATAAATAAAAATATCAACAAATTAAAGGCAACAAAAAGGTTAACTTTACTTTTAATCAAGAATTTTTATAAAACATTGCAGAAACACCTAACAAATCCCCGCAAAAATGGAAAAAAGAACTTGGAATAGCCTTACAAACTGAGGACTTGGACATTTTATACGAACACAATTTTAAAATAACTGATGATACCTATCTGCAGAGCCTGCAGTTCAAAATATTACATCGTATTTTGTTTTCCAATGCCAAACTTTATCAATGCAAAATGTTTGAAATAGAACTTTGTACTTTTTGTAACAACTCGAAAGAAACTGTTTTACATTTATTTTATAAATGTATGTATCCAAAACATGTACGTTTACGTTGTTTTCAACAAATCAAGAATCAAGAATCAATGTGGAATTGATGTGAAAATAAAACCCCAGGAAATCCTCCTATATGTTGAACAGAATGAAAACGTCATACATAAGATAATTAATATTTGTCTTCTCATTTTTAAAAGTCTACTCATGTAAACTGAAACAATGTCTCTCAAACTATAGCGTTTTTATTGAGCATTTGAAGAGATAATTATTCTCATTGTTTACGCACCCTGAAAAAAAAGCTAATGCTATCAAAGCGAGATGGAACACTGTGAATAATATCTTTAACAATTAAACCATAACATTCACAACGTTTATTCCACCTTTTAATACTGATGCTTTAAAAGTGTATATTAATGTTACTTTAGTTTGTACAGATTTCATTCCATGTCTGGTTCTTCTCAATCTAGTTTCATCGAATGTATTCTTATATGCATTTTTTGCCTAAAATGTGTTATATCATGTATGCATGTACACATGTGTCTGAATAAAATTATTAAAAAAAAGAAGAAAAGATACACGGCACATCAATACTCTCTATTCAAGATACACGACCCATCAATAATCTCAATGTAAGAGACACGGCACATCAAAACTCACTATATGTAAGATGCACGGCACATCAATACTCTTTATTTAGGATACACAACTTATCAGTATTCACTATATGTAAAATGCACGACACATCAACACGTAAGATACACGGATAATCAATACTCTTCATGTAAGATACTCGGCACTTCACTAGTCCTTATTTGTGAGATACACGGCACATCAATACTGTCTATGTAAGATACACGGCACATCAATAATGTCTATGTAATTACACGACACATAAATACTCTCTATGTTAAGTACACGGCACATCAATTCTCTCTATGTAAGATACACGGCACAACAATACTACCTATGTAAGATACGCGAGATATCAATACGGTCTATGGAAGATACACGGCACATCAATGATGTCTATGTAAGTTACACGACACATAAATACTCTCTAAGTAAGATGCACGATACATCAATACCCACTTTGTTAGATACATTGCACATAAATGCTAACTATGTAAGATATACGGATCATCAATAATATATAAGTAAAATATACGGAACATAAATACTCTCTATGTAAGAAACGCGGAACATTAATAATATCTTTGTAAAATACACGGCACCTCATCACTCC
>JAWPHD010013420.1:0-68419 GCA_037043455.1 Cyrtodaria siliqua | reverse complement strand
ATTTTTCAAGGTATCTTGTTGTCAATCATAATCATAACCCCGCCCTTGCGCAGTGTTTTGTAATACGATTTTTAATTATTCATCAAACGAATAAATACGACAGCTTTGATTGGTTTACTTAAATAGAATGCGCACATGATTCCCCACATGATCTAATCACGTGATCGACTAACGAGCAAACATGGCGGTTGATATTCTCATCTCGCCTAAGGCAAGCCGATAAAGATCGATAATTAGGCTATTGCCCTGATTAGATAAGAGTCGCGTTGTTATTTAATGGTAATGGGATTAAATAAGGTACGTGTGATACACGCGCTGATTGTGTATTTTAGAGGCTTTTGTTTATTATGAGGTTAATCACATTTGAAATTGCCGAAATTGACCCGAATTTGCCGAAAATGACGGCGACTCAAATTTCGCCCCACATGAATAAAAAAGCGAAGTCGGCCAAACTAAAGAGAAGTTTTAAGCGACTTCGCCTAATCGCGTATCCCCTGAACCTGGGATAGCATTTAGTATTATGCAAAATAAATTAAAGTGGTAAATTAGTTTAAGAAAAGCGATATTGTCCTGTTTCCCTTTAACTACTATTGTACTTTTCAATGCATATTATGATGAGTAGTAACAAAAACAAGATGTCAATGACCTTGAAGCTATGGTAAATTGGGATAGCTAGATCAGCCATGGGAACCTTTGAAGTTTTATGGAAATACAATACTCACAGAAAATTATTTTAAGAAACAGGCCCAGGGCTTGTTGCTTCTGAAAATGGAACGATCCTGATTTAAAAATGGAAAGGTCCGATATTTTTTTCTTATTGGAAATCTGTCTTTATTCACTTTTATAGCACACATTTGTTACGTATGTATTAATCAAACTAAGAACCTCCGCTGACTGTATATGTTTTTTTGCTACCACTTTATGCTCCCTAGTCAACGGACTTATTTACCGCTTCATTTCAAATACGTTAGAATAGAATATCATAGTAATTTGTAACCGATGCAAAGGACTGAGAGTACTAGCCAAACGATAATAATCAGAGCCGACTTGGTGAATCTGGAGCCGAACTTGGAGCCACATTTTTAATCAGGTTTTATAAGAGTATCAGGGCCTCCTCTGGCCATATTTTTCTTTTTATCACAACTTTCTCCAAGTTAAAGAATTTGAAGCCTTGACTAGACTTAATTTAAAGGTAGGATTCCAGGAACTCCTTACACCTTAAATAATGAATAGAAATGTACTTTATTCATAATTTTCCATTGCAGAGATGTGGAGACTTTATCTTATTTTCAGTAGGTGATTAAATTTGTGTTACTCGGGTTTTATCCTTAGGTTCTCTAGTAAAATAAAAATCTTTGACAGAGTAAAAAGGCGATAATTTTCAAGATTTCAATTTTGAAAGATACATATACTGAATCAATTTACATGAATGTGCTTGAAATATGCAAAGTTTTAAAAGAATCACACTATAGATACCTTAATTTTAACAGTAAACTTGGTTGAACATCGAGGATAAAGACCGAGTTTATCACCTACCAGAATGTATTGGTATGTCTTATTTCTGGTCACTGATTGGTCAGTTTTTTTGATGATGCTCTATCAAAATTATGAACAGTCTGTTTTTATACATATCTTTCCACCAAATGTATTTGTAAAGGACAGCTTTTCTTATTTGATTATGTAAAAAATAGAAGGAAAAAAACATATCCGAAATTATGTAGAGAATTGTCTATTTTTAGCCACAAAATTGTACGTTTAAAGTCTGTTTTTAGCCGTAGCATCAACAGCAACATTCCTGTGAAGTTTTATGAAAATCCATCAAATAGTTTCAGAGAAGTAGTTGCTACAAGTTTTCCCTATATAACTATATGTAAACAAAGATGGCTGCTGGCAGTCATGTTTAACGTCAAAATAATTTTCAACAAGGACCAACATCATGTCATGCTGCTCATTTTAGAAAAAGTTCCGTATTGATCAATATCACTTATAGTTTTCAAGAAGTAGTCGCTACAAATCAACTAGGATCAACACATTATGGGCAACATTTCTGTAAAGTTTCATGAAAATCCATTCAGTAGTTTCAGAGTAGGCACTACAAAAATAGTTTATGGACGGACGACGGACATCATGCCCAGGGCTGTACAAATCCTATAGCCCGACGCCCGGGACTAGTCCAAAACCTAAGGCGGGCGTGTCACTTTTTCAAAGATTTCAGTCCCGGACTAGTCCAATTTTAAAAAAAGAGAAAGTCGGGCGTGTCACTGTTTGAAAGATTTCAGTCCCAGATTTGTCAAATTTACAATGTCGGCCACCTGTCATAAAACAACCCCAGCACACTTCTCCACGTAATCCTTTAATTGCACTCGCTTGTGTAATGCAATTAGTATCCACAGCGGCGATCATCCAATACCCCGGGCAATTTTATCAACAATCAACCATGCCGGAAGTCCCGCCTCCAAATTACTTAAATTGACAGTGGGCATTGTCGACATTATCCAATCAATTGACCCGATCTATTTTAATCCAGACCCGCTAGCCAATGAAACGACTACCAAATGTAAATCACATGTTCGTCACGTGATTACCTGTTTGTCACGTGGTGAGCTGAAAATGGCCATACACTGAAACAATAACACTAACACGTTGATTAATTCGCAATCAGGCCGATTTGTCGGCAATCTTTCGATGAGTAAAGAAACTCAGGACGTTTGATAATGGAAACATGTTTGATATGAAACGGTAGGTGTGATTTTTTATTGTTTCTCAGTGTATTGTTTTATTGATTTTTTATTGATTCTCAGTGTATTGTTGAGCGTAATTGTAACTGACTTGAAAGGCGGGTGGGGTAACGGTTTGTGCATAGTTAGTGTACTAATTACGTTCGAAGAATTGAGCTGTCAAACAAATAAAATAAAAAACAAAACAAACTGATACACCTAATCAGTTTGATTTCGTATTCGGCAGTGCTAACGTTTACATTTCAAAAATGAGTTTGTTGAACTTTTTCAGTGTTAAAAATAAGGAAAATTTTCGGAGTGAAAGCGAAAGTGAAAGTAAAAATAAAAAGAGGAAAAATGTAGAATGTGATACACAGCCAACCAAAAAGTCAAAATCATCTGGTGTAGTGGACAAAAAAATAAAAATAAAATGTTAATGTTGATTCACATGTTATTTATTTTTTGCATTAGGTAAAATGGTAATAAAGTTAAGAATCTCATCTGTAGCCCCATAAAGTTTTCCCCATTAAATGATTATCTGAACTGTAATATGAAACTCATTATCTATATTGAAATTTAAAAATGCAGATGTGATTCTTACTATTGCTACTGTTTCACCCAATGGCAGTCTACAATCTATACCACTGAAACATACATTAATTGTCTGAAGGGTAAATAAGGATTGTTTCCTTTACTGTGTATAATGAATTGTAATGAGTATGCAAGACGCAGTTTTAACATATTGAGAAATCGAAAAAAATCAGGATGTGTGTCTATTTTTTGGGACTATTCACAATTTTTTTGGGACTAGTCACTTTTGACAGGGTGAGTAGTCCCGGACTAGTGGCTAAAAAATTTATTTGTACAGTCCTGATGCCACAGTATAAACTCTGCTGATCTTTGATCCGTAGAGCTAAAAACAATATATGAATAACCAAAATGAATACAAGCTGACTTAAGTACGAGTTCATCCCGAAGCATTTAGAAATAAATGGGGGACGTTTTGACTAAAAAATTAATGGGGTGGACCTATTTGACCAAAAAAGGGGACGTTTTGACTGCACCTATAATACAGATATACTTAAACATTTGGTAGCATATTGAACAATTTTGAATTATCAATTTTTTTATTTAATAATGTGCCAGCAGTTTTAAAATCAAAAGTATGCAGGATTAATAAATCAAGGTGCTAATTTTAATGCTTGATATAAAACTGTGTCCCTTTAAGATCTATTTATCATTTATATAAAAAACACTGAAAACTCAAATCATACTTTTCTATTAAAGGGACAGGAGGCGATCTAGAAGAGTGATTGGTGTCAATCCAAATGCTAATGTTATCCTTCATAATGTTCTTCAGTTTCATATAAAATGTTTATATTTAAGAAATAGAACATCGTTTACTGTGAATTATCGTTTAATATATCACGGTTTGGAGTTTCGAGTGAAATTATTGTTTACAATTGAACGACACACCGTGATTTATTATAGATAATTCACCGTAAACGATGTTCTATTTCTATTCTAATACATGTACCTCTAAAATGTGAAAATAACGCACCCATCTGAAATCTTTCGCATTGCTTTGCTTACTCTCCTAACGTTGCATACGTTACAATGCGCAATGCGTATTCTCCTAACATTGCAAAAATTACAGTGATATATCGTTCAATATAACGAGATATTTTAAACTAGTTAAATATAGTGCGGGTGTATTAGAATTATTAAATAAAGCTGCATATATTACCTTCCGTTATTTATTGTTAATAAAATTGTTCACTCTGGAGACTGAAAAGCTTAACGATTTTGCCTGAGTTTTGTTGCTAAATCACCAATATCTTAATTTAAATGTGGATTATATTATTGGTAACAGTTGTAAATATAATTCAAATACCGTGTACTTCTAGCACAAAATGAGAATGTATGAGATACTATTAATGATTTATACAAAAAAACTAACCACGTCCTTTAGTTTTCCAGATCAAACTATTTCATTAACCGTAATTAAATCGTACGGATAATTGGGTCTAGTTTAGTCATCTGAGTTTAGTTCATTATATTCACAGTTTAGTTCATTATATTCACAGTGA
The DNA here is from genome assembly GCA_037043455.1 of Cyrtodaria siliqua. Lineage (NCBI taxonomy): Eukaryota > Metazoa > Mollusca > Bivalvia > Adapedonta > Hiatellidae > Cyrtodaria > Cyrtodaria siliqua. The sequence continues at coordinate 63,612 of JAWPHD010013420.1, read as the reverse complement.
ATGTGATTCTGAAACACATTCATGATCATATGGTTGTAGTCGTATTTGAATTGACGCCCTTTATGCTTTCAGATCGCCTCCAGTCTCTTTAAGATACACTGTGTACTACATACTGTATACATAATTCCATAATGCAGTTCAAAAAGGATTCTGTAGAAAAATAACACAATATAGTGTTGTATTGTTGATCATTCTAATTTTGTTTAAATTAGGGAAAATGGAAGAAAACAGTATGTGTTTTTTTTTTGTTTTTTTTTCAAAACAGGAATCACTGCAACGTGTTTAACAAGATTCACCGCCCGTCGGTGCAGTGCATACGCTCGACCTTCAATGTCTTGTCTGTTTATTTGGAAACTAAGTTGAAAGGCACACTTCTGCTTAACAGAATTATGGCACTTGTCTCGACCCCATTCTTACAAAAAGTGAATATACGTTTGATTTGTCGCTGAGTTTTTTAACGAGGTTTTAAGATATAACAAAACATCTAAATTTAAAAACTTGACAAGCTTACTTACAAAACTTTAACCAAATTTTCTAAGAAACTTTAACCAAATTTTCTAAGTATATATAAAAGGGGCCATACTTTTGTTAAAATAAAAGCGAGAGTTGTAGATTCTGGCTGTATGATGTTGTCTAATGATGTCAAATTTCAATCCATTAAGTATATAGTTTTCGAGAAACAAGCTAATACATACAAAACTTTAACCAAATTGTCTAAGTATACAAGGGCAATTATTGTGTTAAAGCAATGGTTGTAGAACCTGGCTGTATGATGTTGTCTGTATCTGTTGAGTTTCAATCCATTATGTTCAGTAGTTTCAGAGATACAAGCTTACATACAAAACTTTAACCAACTTTTCTAATTTTAAAAGGGGCCATACTTTTGTTAAAATAAGTAAAAGTTTTAGAACCGGGCTCTGTGATGTTGTCTAATGATGCTGAATACGTGTATGAAGTTTCAATCAATTATTAAAGTAAAGTAATTTTCGAGAAACAAGCTTGCAAAACTTTAACCAATTTTCTAAGTAATAAAGGGGCCACAATTTTGTTAAAATAAAAGCAAGAGTTGTAGAACCTTACCCTATGATGTTGTCTAATGATGATGACTATATTTATGAAGTTTCAATCCATTATGTAAAGTTTTTTTTTGAGATACATGTACAAGCTTACATACACGTGGGTAAACACATGGTGTCCAGTGTTAGAAACATTTGACACATTGCTCTTTCGTATCCCAAATCCCCAGCACATAGCGAGTTACTAAATTTTCTAAGTATAAAAGGGGGCAATAATTCTGTTAAATTAAAGCAAGAGTTGTAGAACCTTGCTGTATGATGCTGTCTACAAATCCATTATGTAAACAGTGGAGTGAACGTGTAGCGCTATTGGTTGAATGTGTACAGAGTGGCACATCACAACATTCGACAGACGATATCGTGAGTACATTTATGAAGAAAGATTTCTTTTATTCATTGCATCCATCATGTGGAGACAATCGGCTGTCTTCCTTGTTGTGGTTAGGTAACAATGCAAAAAAGTTATTGAAGGAAAACCACAGCTGTTGAACCTTAAGTGAAATCCATGCCTACATTTGTAATCGTTTATTATAGTGTTTAAAGAGCAATAACCTATTTTCGTACATCAAATCTTCAAGAATAGCAAATAGTATGCAAGTAGGAAGCATTTATTTAATAGCCTAGTTGTCGTATTACGTTTTGTCGTCGATAACTGATTATGACACACATGGGTTCATGGAATTGACTGTACAACAAAAAGGTTTAATTTGCTAATGCTTCCAGTTCATATGTGTTTATTTGAAGTGTCACAAAATGTTGCGTTACAAGAAGAACAATCCACTCTGTCCTTATACCGAAAAATTAAAAGGAAATGGACTGTTTTGTATTCTCCAAGCCAGAGATCAGTGAAGAAAATATGCATTATGTTATGAATGTAATGATGAGATACAGAAAAGGATAAATTTTTAACAGAATCTTGGATATTAAAATACATTTTCAACCCAGCGTATAGACTACAAACTATTAACAAACACTACCGGTGGCAAGCTCTGGGTGATACATCCGCAATACGTCACTCGGAGGAGACGGGTGATTTTTAAAACCACAAGACGGTTACTGGGCAGCCAGTTAGATTCTTGAAATGATCTGGATCTGGATAAATGCAACACAACGTGTCGCAGCATACGCAAATTATAAATGTTTAGTAACAAGCTTGGGGGACTGTTTGAAAGCCCGGTACTGCATGTGCACTGACTGGACTATCACTTATATGGCCTATTTCACCGAATCTTTAATAAAAAAATAGTTTTGAATTGTTCTGTGTTACATTGTTTCTCTTACAACATGTATTATCGATTGTCACTGATATTGTTTGCTTCGTAGTATTTTGTTTTGTTTGTAATACATTTCGGTCTGACTGGCATTGAACACTCCCATGTACCAAACATCCAACCACTTTCTAGTAGAACACAAGTCTGTTCAGTTCTCTATGTTCATACTGGGAAGGTGTACAGCTCTACCAGCATCATCAACACGCACCTTCCCTCCATGGTCTTGTAGTCCCCGGAGATAAATCTATCAGTCTGGTTTTGAATGTGGTCCAGCACATTGATGTCTTGGAGAGGTAGGGATCCCAAACAGTCGAGGCATATTCTATCACTGATGTACGCATGTTTTGGGCCAGAGTCTGATAGTCCTTTTGAAGAAGCATACTATGGAGTTTGCTTTTTTGGGTAACTTTTGTAATATGGGGTCGCACTTAAACTGTTTATGTTTTCCTTCACCATCTATCATCATATTTCTTTAATTTCTATTTGCATGTGTTTTTTTCTTCTTTTTGATTTGTTTAAGCAAATATTAACTGAAGCCAATGTGACACAGAATAATTATAATAATTCTACCAATTTGTTCATATCTACATGTATGTATGTTCCGTAGCTGTAATTGGAAACACGTTTTCCAAGGAGATGAACTTTATAAGTTTTCTTCCTTTCCAATCCTATTCTTAATGTACTATTAAATGTATTTATGCACTAATTCGAAATAAAATATGTTTAGACCAAATGTTTACTCCAAGAGAGGGGTTCTGGTTTACTTATTTACATGCATTTATTTAATATATGTGACTAGATTTGTTGTTGATGCTCGAGAGGTACCATTTGCTGGTGCTGAATCATATGCCCTATATTTGTAGAGAGTATATGCCGTCCAATAGTTGTTGTGGTCCAACTATGTTTGATAGGTATGTACAAAAGGCAACCGTCTGCAAATAGTTGTACTTGGGAGTGTACAGTATCAGATAAGACGTTGATATGACATAAGAATAAGAGCGGACTAAAAATAGTGCCTTGAACTCGCCGTCACAACTCGCCGTCACAAACTACTGTCTTTGTGAGTAAAGCTTTGGGCCATTCAGGTGGCCAAAACCTGTAGTAGCTCGCTGTGTGCTGAGGAAGAGCAATTATGTCAAATGTTTCTAACACTGGACACCATGTGTCCCATGGATAGTGTCTTCAAGTATTGTTTTGATATTCTCTTACTTCATAACTCGTGTAGTAAATTCATTGTACATTGTTTTATTCAGGTAAGACAATTGGAAGTGATCAGATTTGCATAATTCAAACTAATTAAAGAAACAAATAAAATAAAAACCTAAATGGGGAAATTGTCTTTATTGTTATGTCTGGAACTCATCTGCTAATTACCGCACAATGCAACGGAAATACGGCACCACCAAATGTTGATAGTTTGCTAACTAGGTACATGTATCAAACATCTAGATGGCTTCTTTATTTTCACATTATCTATTAAACTCAATCAAAAGATCTCCTCTGGGCCTGTGCTACTTTCTTGTTGTTGTCACAGACGGGTGACCTCTTTGTTGTCGTCACAGACGGGTGAACTCTGTGTTGTCGTCACAGACGGGTGACCTCTTTGTTGTCGTCACAGACGGGTGACCTCTTTTGCATCGGACACAAATTACTAAGCAATAAAATCACGATGAAAATTGTCGGCTGATGCAGCAACGTAGCCATGTATGTTTAAATTCTCTTCAGCGCCATTAGTCTTTTTTGAACGTACAGCACACGCAACATATCAAACTGCAGGTATACAGTGTTAATTTTTGACATAAGCATCATGGTAGCGACCGGGTTTTAGCTTTTTTAATACTGCAGATAGCTTAGCTATCAATATTAACGATTAACGAGCAAAGTTTGCATCACATGATGCACACATTGATAGTCATATTGTATATATTAATGTGATTTATTTCTCTACCAGGCCTATGAACTGTCCACATTGACCGGGACCCAGGTCATGTTGCTGGTTGCCAGTGAGACTGGTCACGTGTATACCTTTGCAACACGCAAACTCCAGCCCATGATCACTAGCGAGAGTGGAAAAGCCCTAATCCAGACATGCCTGAACTCTCCTGACCCTCCACCATTGGCCCCGGGGCAACAACAGTCTGTGGCACAGAGGATGAATCCTGGGGGGTTTGAAGAAACGGAACTCACATATGCCGTGGACGATGAAAACGGAAAGGTAACGTACAGCATTGCTTCCGTATCTTCTGGCAGTCCAGTTTGTGTTCACTCTAAAGGCAGTGTTCAAAAATCCCCTTTAAATCTGTTAGGGCCTGGCCTTGTTTTTTGGGAACGAGAAATATCATCATTATACATTTCTTTCCTGACTAACTTTTGCAGTTCTTTATAAAGTTTTTTTTTAAAAAGATATTTGATTTTAGGGAGGATGTCAGTTTGAAAAAGATAGTAACAATTAGAGAAATAAATAATATTCAAAGTTCTGTTAATTCCTTTGGCTTTGTCCCAAGTAACATTTTAAGCAAATTAGAAAAGCTTGTTTTTATAACAGCCACTGTTACATGTATGGTAAGTTAACTTGGGATATGGGGCCAGTAGAAATATGTGTGAGTCTGTCCCTTTTAAACCATGTCCATTTTCAAAAGCAGCAGACTGTTAAAAATTAATTATTGCCTTGGAGCACTTAAAAGCAATATATGAGTCTAATTATGCACTATTTCTTGCAATTTAGCAGAAACACCAAATTGCCAAATTCAATGTCTTAAGCCAGTCTATTTCTGTACATGCTTATCAGTTTGAAATCAGAGCTTTTCTCCATAAGCACAGTAGCAGCTGCTGCTGCCAAATATGCCCACATCTGGTTTTGAGAAATATACACAAAGAAGGTCAGATTTCTACAGGAGCTACCATTTAATCATTTCCAGATGCGAGTTCCATTCCACATGTACATACATGTGTAGAGCCCATCAGGATGTTGTATATTAATTACTGCCTTTAGGGGGTTTATTACATAGACTATAAAATAATAACTTAATAATTAACAGGAGTTGGATGCTAAACTATAACTATATATGAATCACTAACAAGATACACTAGTTTTGTATTGAGCTCTGAAATTTAAATATATTTTTAGTGATTTACGACCAATAGCAGTTACAGCCTAATTAATTCCTAAAATTGATTCATTAGTATTAATTTATTCATTAATTTTATAGCTTGAATTTACAAGCAACTTTATAAAAAATGTATTAAACATTAACCTGATAAGCATGACTATAATAGCCTTTGCGTCCATTGTAAACCCAGATCAGTCTGTGAGTAACACAGGCTGATCAGGGTTTATAATGTCCAGCTGCTGATTAGTCATTTTCCCAAAAACACCCCTTTGTCTCATAAATGGAATAGTCTTAATTCAAAGAAAGAACAGTCCATTAATATATATGTGGCGGGTTGAGGGTTAAATATTTCTCTGTAAGAAGACTTAATTGATTAGTAATTGCTCAGACCTAATAACATAAGAGAAAGAAGCCAAAATATCACATGGCACCATAACTTTTCCTTTTTAATAACTATCTCAAAAAGTCATTGATTTTGATGAAATAGCAAAATGGGATTACAATTTTTTGTATAAAATGCTGTTTTAATAAAGTTAAAAAATATAATTTTTAACTTTTCCCATAGAAACCAAGCAATTGACACAGGGATGGAAACTAACGGTTGCCCGTTCGCCCGGGACGACTAAATTTCAAGCTGGGCAAGTAGATTTCATAAGTCGGTAGTCCGCCCGGGCGACTAGCTTTTACGACAAGCTAAAGTCGATTTCCTCGGCATTATTCGTCAATGCGGGATGAATAACATTTCAGTAGAAAACAACAACAAAGAAAATATTTCTTACACAGTTTATTAAGCGATTAAATGCAGTAAATAGTCGCAACTCTTTTTATTCAACGATAAAATGCAATTTAAGTCAACCGGATATTGGGAAATTGGCGCATTTCCGTTTTGGGCCATTCTAAAATGCGGCTCCTGTTCTAATTTCACGGAGCGCGAACGTTACAGTATTTGATGTTATACAAATAACACTTTCACGGGGGAATCTTTAAGGGCACTAGTCAGCTTTTAGGTGACTGGGGCCAGGGCCTTCAGGAAGGGGAATTGCAAAAAGTATGCTGTTTTCCTGTATTGTAGTTTAACATTTTCTAATATATATATATATATTTTTTTTTTTTTAAGAGGGGAATTTTTCACAGGAAAAGGGTGAAATATATACCATGCCAGAGTAACTGTAATGGCCATGATCAGACTAGTGAACTATAGAATATAAATATGCCTACCTACCGACCCTAGAGCATGCAATAGGAAACACACCTATTTTTTTGTTTGGCCTAAATAAAGTAAATTTGTTCAAAGCATGTTTGTTAATGTGTTTGTTAGTGTGTCGAAAAGAAAAATCCAGAAAATCTGGGCTCATAAATTTTCGGCTGGGCAACCAAAATCCAGAAGATGGTTGCCCGTTTGGGCAACCAAGCTTTAAAAGTTAGTTTCCATCCCTGTTGACATAGTGAAACTTTCCTTCAAACTCTTTTTTGCTTAACATGTTAAAGTAAGGAAAATACCACCATTAGGAAGAAAAATAAAATTGTGACGGGTCTTGACATAAATGAAACGTAAATGCATAAAACTCTTCATGATATGTGTGTGTGATTGTTTGTTTGTTTGTTTGCATGGTGTTTTTACTGTTTTACGTCATTTTCAACAGTCATGTAAGGTTATTATGAAGGTTGATTTAAAGTCAGGCAATACTTTGCGAAATTTCTCTGCACTGTGTCTCCTGAAATTAAGATAATTTCACTTTTTTTTTTTTATCTATTATTAGGTCTGTGGTAATTGATGCTGGGTATGTCCAGACATTTTACAGTTCTTCTGAAATCGCCCCGACGTTGCGTTATCCCAGCGATGTCACGTCACTTGTAACTGAGTGTGGCCTGGCACTATCTTGCTGGAATAACGTGACTTCGGGATGAGTTTTAGGAGTTGGTTGGACATACCCAGTATTAAGATGTATGAATTTTGTTTTCTACCCCTGTGACTTTAATTGAACACTATACACCATGTTTAAGAATTTCGAGTCAGTCCGTCTTTGCAATTAATTAATATCCTTCAATTTCAAATTCCCATATAATCCCTAATAAACGCCCCCGGGGGCATAGCATTTTTTGAAAAGGTGACGTTTATTTGAGATCAAAAATACATAACTTTTAAATCAGACATTTTTAATGATTTTCTTTACCAAGAAAACTAGTCTACATGTCCATTGTGAATTAAATAGATTAACTTGAACCTTTGGTAAGTTTTAAAAAATAAATTTTTGAAAAAATGGTGGTGGGCATTTATTAGGTGAGGGGCGTTTATTAGGGATTATACAGAATGCATTTATAAAAATAATTTTTTTTAGCAATAAATGTAACACCCATATAATCTACTGGTGATCGTCAAACTGTCCATATAATCTACTGGTGACCGTCAAACCCTCCATATATCTTGAAACAATTCATTTTGTTCTCTTATCTTTTATTCTAATGGTAGATTATCATTCACCATTATGGGCTTTAGCCATATATATATTTCGTGTTCTGGCGCTGGTAATGGCAGAATCTCCAGGTAGTAGTGAATGTGTTTTACTGCCAGTCAGAATGTCTGCAGGATATCATATATGTTATAAATAGTATTTTCACCTTTGTAGAGTTCCAACCATTTTGGCATGATTTCTCATGTTATAGGTATGTGCATTTTAGAGCAATGATATCTCCCGCCCACTTTAGGCTCATTTATTTTACCAGGGAAATTTGGCAGAGATCTGTTCTCAAAGAGATTTTGTATCTATTCCAGCAAAATCTCATTTCATTTCAAAATAGATTAGGATGTTTGAATATAATATGTGACTAATATATAGATATGGCTATTCCTAATTAAAGAATCGGTATTTATACTGAAAAGAAAAAGAAACGCATAATGGGTATTTCTGCTATATATTGTATGTTTAATATGCTACTACTAATCAAATGGTACAGGGCGACATTAGACATGTCCTTTTGGAAAGAAGGTTTAAACAGCACCAAACACACCAATGGTTACCCCTTTAAAGTTTCATTATCGACAAAATGCGCACTCGGCTCGAACAGGTGAGCAAATTTCGACTATAACGTTGCAATCTCTTAACATGAAACACTACTGAAATGGCTTGACCCTTTCAAGCGAAACTTCAACATTAATTATAGGAGTGATCTTGTCGGTCCATCCGTCCGTCCGTCGGTCTGTTGGTTTCCGGACGATAATTCATGAAAGGGTTGATGGATTTAAATAATATTTGGTACACAGGTATAACACCATAAAATGCAAGTCAAGTTCGACTTTGGTTACAAACCACCAATTTTTGACGGAGTTATGGCCCCTTTTCAACTTAGAATTTGCCCAAAAAAAACGGTGTCCGGACGATAACTCATGAAAGGGTCGACGGATTTAAATAATTTTTGGTACACAGATTTAAGACCATAAAATACAGGTCAAGTTTGACTTTGGTTACAAACCACCAATTTTTGACGGAGTTATGACCCCTTTTCAACTTAGAATTTGTCCAAAAAAGGGTGTCCGGACGATAACTCATGAAAGGGTCGACAGAATATTTTCTAGCGGGAGGGTGGGACTTCTAATGTTGTAATAACTTGTGGCTGGACCCCATTTCAATGTACGTTTTTTGGAAATAAATATGTTTAAACTAGACCATTGTTTTCTTGTGGTTGCCATGTTTATGTGACAAGGCGGTATTGTGGGGGTATTAATCACTTTCAGTGATAATTCTAGTTATATAATGTATTTATTTACAATACTTTCTAGAACAAAGTGTTTATTCCTAAATGTGCATCTACTAATAGCTGTACCTGGCTACAGTGTATACATAATGGTGGTAGGGCCTAACGAACGCTGGGGTTTAAGCACATTTTAGGTCCATTTTTTGGTGGTAGAGGCAGCCAACCCCATTTTTCCTGGGTAGAACCCATACTGTATACCTCATGCCATTCGTAAGAATCAACATATACATTATTCAGCATACATTTACACAATCATAAGGACAATGTGGTATAAAACCAGAATTATATATGGGAGCTTATAGTTACTCTATTTTGCCTTTACAGGCAAAAAACTGTTAACCTTACTAGAATTGCAGACAGAGAATACTAGAATTGCATGTGATAACTGATTGTGTGTAGGTAGGTATATAGCCTAGAATCTGCTGCGCTGCAGGATCTGGGGGTGTATATCCAGGATCTTAATTTGGCTGACTGCCCTTACCTGGAACATTTTAACCATGTGCTTCCATTACTCACCAACAGCTCCTACAATCCATGGTAGTACTGTAGCTCCCACACTCTCAGGAAATACAGTAACTCCCACACTGTCAGGATGTACTGTAGCTCCCACAAAAAGGACGTAGGCTTCTTTGTTATCATTTAGATACAAAATTATAAAAAAAAAGTGTATGTCATCATGCTTTTTTTTCAGTTGACGTCTTTGAAGAAGACACATTTTTGTTATTCCAAAATTTCACTATATTAAAGGAGGGAAAATGATTAATTTTCGATTACATATATACATAACTTTCAAAACATACACAGGCAATTGCAACCCTCATTCGTATTTTTACTTTAAAATGCAAACATATATGGACTCTTACTCCATCCTCCACCCACATTTTTTTTACTAAAATGATAATTCAAGATAAAAAAAGTATGTTCTAATGTTGATCTTTTTTTAAAACTTGTATATGACAAGGTCCTATGACATTTCTTTCGAAACAAGTAAAAACATATATACATGTAGGTCATCATGCTTGTAATGATTGTTTATCAAACATTCTTAATTACACACTTTTTGAAGTTGTTTTGGCATTGTCACTGAAAAGTACTGTACGCACAATATCGAGGAAGTGTCGATTCTTACGGATGACGGGAGGTATTATACGCTACTGGTTTCACGCTGGAAAAATAGGGTAGTCTGCCTCTACCACAAAGAATAGACCATCATATATGGTCTAACATGTGCTAAAAATGACTTAAAACACCATTCAAACAAACCAATCACAGCACAAAAGAGATGAGTGTGTTTTTCTGAATTATCACCAATGATAACAGCATGTACATGTACATTCTATACTGAAAGGAAAAAGATACATGACACGGGAATTTCCGCTATATATTGTATGTACAATTTGCTACTGTTAATCGAATGGTACATGGCTACGTAAGATCTTTCTTTTCGGAAAAAATACTAAAACAACGCGTAACACAGCAAATAGTATTCCTGCAAAGTTTCATTATTGAAAGAGTACGCGTTTGGCTCAAGCATGTGAGCAAACTTAGTATGCAAACTCTTTACGTTAAATACAGGACTGAACTGGCTCAATTTTTCAAAGAGGAACTTCAACATTTATGAATTTCTTGTTACAACATGTATGATTAAAACGGCTACAACATCACAGTTGTGTCCTTTCTCTAACTAACTGCAACTGTTTTTTTACACAAAAAAAACATCTTGGGATTTCCTTGGAATATAAGGAATTAAGTGTGCAGTATATACAATATATAGCGTAAATTCCCGTGTCACGTTTCTTTTTCCGTTCAGTATATAATTGCTGTACAAGTAATTGATGTAAGATTAATTTTAATTTTTATGATATTATTATATTAAAGCCGATTATTCAGTGGTGTAATATGTGTTACTGGGATACGTCTGTCTGGAAGTTGTCAGTCCGTCTGTTCCCTATAACAGATGTGTGTAATATATACTCGGTAAAAAAGAAATGGACCAGGAGTTATAGTTGAAGTTGTAAACCGGAATAGACATACGACTATTGTAATGCGTATATCCCTGAACTCATCAAAATCCAAACACGTTTTTAAATTCGAGCCAGAATTGACAAGAGATCATGATACAAATGACGTAGGGGTCATTATTGAAAACGTGCAAAACTATAATAGCAGCGGATATACTCAATGCAGGGGCGGATCCAGGATTTCAGCTTAGTGGGGGTGCGTAAGATTTTAGTCAATATTCGGGTCCGTTTCTAGCCTCATAAAACGGTTGTGGTAGTGCATTGATAGGGGTAAGAAAGTCTGTTTTCAAATATAAGGACTTAACAATGTGTTAATTAAACCACACATTAGCCATTATGCGTCGAGCTAGCGAGACTTTTTTTTTTACTGAGGGCGTGCATCTAAATTGTTTGGTGGGTGGCGTAAGATTTTGGTAAATTTGTTGTCAAATAAAAGGATTTAACAATGGATTTAACAATGTGTTAATTAAACCACTCATTAGCCATTATGCATCGAGCAAGCGAGAATTTTTTTTATACTGAGGGCGTGCATCGAAATTGTTTGATATTTTATCTACATTAACATGGACATACATGACGAAATTTTTAGGGGGGCGTGCGCGGGTGTGCCCCCCCACTGTGTCCGCTAGTGCAATTTTGAATTTAATGCATATTTTTTACACGGACCCTTGGTTACTTCGCAATATTGTTTCGCTATAACTCAAATTAAAAATGGTTTTCGGGTTTAAGTTTTTCATAAGTATCTCTATCAAGTGATGTATGTATTTCAAAATTATGATATTATAATATGCATTATGGCTCATATATTATTAAAACCTTTGCACGATTTTAACACTGACACCTTGGTAATTTACAATATCATTTCTCTGTCAATTTATTCTAAGTTTAATAACGTTTTCAGCTTTGATAGATTAGTAACGCAAACTTTCCAATGATATATGAATTATAATATTGCAAAGTGTATTTCATTGTTTAATATCAATTATCGACTCTGGCCCATTTCTTTTTTATGGTTGAACACCAATTTTTTCTAAAAGTAATATAGAAAAAGTAGTAGTATATCTAGAGTAATTGTGAGAAACATAACATACTCATAATCTTTTAATGATAACTGAACAGCAATATGTTTGAGTTGCTTTGTTAAAGTCTCCGTCCCGCCATCAACAGGCAATTTTTACAAGTCAACAAATGTAATCTGTTAATAAAATTACTGACGACGAGGCATAATATATGTATATAACGTTAATTCATATTTTGAGAATCCAAACTCTATAGACACAATATAAAAGGTTTTAACCAGCCAGGCCAAACCCCAAAACTAGGACATCGAGTTACAAACTCATAATTATTTTTTATGGATATTCAATCATGGGTATTTTAAAAACTCATGAATAAACCTGTATTTTTAATCGGCATATATATATTATTTTTGATGAACGTTTTTGTAGTGTACTTCTGCCGTTATTTGTTGGGTTATATCAAGAGCTGCAATGTCTACAAATTCAAGAAAAGAATCATAAATGTTTTTTTTACAGTTTATATCTTTCTTATTTTAACCTGAAGTAGCACTGTGTATAATCCTTCAGTTGTTTCCATGGTGCCTGGAAGCAAAAAAGGAGAACCTGGTAGAGCATTTATAATCCAGATATGTAGTGAGCTATATTTTATAACTGTGAAATTATATTCTCTCAGAGAAATAAGGAATGTTGTGGCAATTTGAACTTAGAAGCTCGAGATAGATTTCATGTAAAATTTGTAGGATAATCAGATGGTATCACATGGTTTACGTCCCCACCCGATGGACACGGACGGCTGGTTAAGTGTCTTGCCTAAGGGCACACCAAAGTTATGAAATGTGTCCGTAGGATGCAGATGTACCCGCTATTGTTTCATATATAAATAAAGAAATAGTCTTTCGGAAAATATTTATTTCCTGAATGTTTACTATTCGAAGGGCCGATTGTCAAACTTGCCTGAGAGGCCCATATACCATTTCACAAAGTTTGGAGAAGACTGGGTAACAATTACTCAAATTGTAGCTCGTCCAACATTTTCAGCACGGCGGACGTACAGGGCCTTCCAACATTCTAGAAGATACAATAAATCATAATGTGGACTGGTCGCTAATTTAATAAAAAAATAATGAAGTAATAAAATAAAGTGTAGCATTGATAAAATGAGGTCCCTTAAGAGGTCCCTTTGGCCTGTTTGCTCGTCATGCAAAGTGACATACACTGAACGACAAACGCAACAGGGAAATAAACTAAGATAACTGACATATTTCAATAGAAATTAAATTCTAATTTCATCTATTCTATTTAACCATATCTACAGTTTAATTGCTGAAAATTTCATTCAAATTGATCAATATTAAACTTGTTAAATTCAAAATATAACAGTACTACCCCCAAAGCAAAAATCACTATATCCACCATTAGCGACAATGCACGCCTGACATCTCCTACGCATATTGGGATATACCGGGTATTAATTTTGTGGCTTTTGCTTTTGGGGGTCGTACTAGCTGTTATGCTCTGAATTTAACAAGTTTATTGTTGATCAATTTGAATGAAATTTTCAGCAAATCATCTGTAGATATTGTTAAATAGAATACCGTATTTTACCTTGTATAGTACACAGTTTTTTTACCACTTTTACGGTTTCCGAAAGGGGGGTGCGTACAATATAAGGAAACAATAAAAAGAACTTTTTTTTCTCTTGCAGAAAATCGATGTCTGGGAAGAAAAACCTTGACGACGAACAGACATCGAGACAGAAAATTGTGAATACCGATAATACACAATTTTTTCGTAATTTACTCGCTTCATATAAGTAATATATTGATTTAATTCGAATTATAAATGAATTAAGTGTATTAAGGTGCTTGTTTTTGTATAAATGTTTGCATGTTTGTTGTAAAACTTCAATAAATTGTGTGAAAAATCGTCCCTCAATTTTGTTGTTTATATCGCGTGACGTAATCAGGGTTCTCCACAGGATTATTTTCAAGCATAGTGGCATTTAGCGCGTGCTGGGGGAGGGTACGGGAGGGGGAAACCCCTCCTGTGTTCGATTTTTTTGGCTTTTAGTGACTGCCTGTATTGACGTTGAGGCACTCTTTTGTGTGATATAAGTGATGGTAGGAAGCCATATATAATTATATATTTATGATAATAAACAATATAATATATAATCCATGTTTTAAGACTTTTATTTAAAAAAAAAAACTCATAAAAATATTAACTAAATAAGTTCATAAACAATCATACAACACACATCAACACAACATGCAGCATCTGAAATACATACAATAAACAATAATAAATAATCCATGTTTTAATACACGATGAAGAAGAAAACATACAAAGATTTATTATAAGTTTATACACAATAATACAACATATACATCAACACATCATGCACACATATAATACCATCAACTACACAATATTCATCCGTGGAAATAAAACAGCACATTTGATAATACTTAAAAAATATAACCTTAGCACTCAAATAAATTCAACACAAGTTAGCCCATTCAATGTCTTGACTGTACATATTTGCTAGCAGTTCCTTTTCAGATGCTTGGCCATGTGGCATTCTTCCACTGCCCTGTCATATTCAAACTGATGGAATAGGGCCCTGCATTGTTACTGCCAGCAGTGCATTGAGAACTCTGTTACACAGAGTTGACCTGTGCTGTCTTAATTCAATCTGCTGTTGATGTTGGAAGAAGCAGACCCAACAGCTGCAATATTGTACAAGTTGGGGTGAGACTCCTGTAGCTCTCTGTCATTCTTGTAACCGCCCTCACTTGTCTCCACTCGATCATCATTGAATCTTCATCCTGGTTAAAGTTGCGAGCCAAGGTCTGAAGAAACATATATAAATAATTTAATATATTATAAATATATAATAGACCAACACGCTTAATAATAGTAAAAACTGAATTATTTTTGTTTTATTTTGTAAGTAATTTCTAGTATTTTTGTTTTCAAAATATTGACAAGCTTTGAAGTAAACAGATAAATAAACTACCTTCATTTCTTCTTTTCTTTTTTTCAAATGACCAGATATTATCCCAAAATTGCTATTTATTTTATTTATTACGAACAAACTTAAATCAAATGACAATCAAAACAATTATACTTACTTGCGCAAAACAAACAAACTCTTGCACATCACATCTTTCATTTCCGTCTTGAACAATACACGTAAGCCGATACACAAACTGCCAATATTAACAAACTTTCCAGTTCAACTGCTTTAAGTTACATTCTCCATCCCAATTATCTCCCAATTACTGATTAATCCACAACAACCCGACATAATCCAATCAACTCGTGATAATTGCAATTTGTTGTCAACAATCCACTAATCACACAGCGTGTTATCGCACGTTCTGCATACTGCATAGATCAGTCACGTGTTACTTGTGTGTATTGTTTGACGCGAGTTTAAGAATTTGTGTACGGTGCGCATAAGGATTTTTAAAGGCGGTGTTTGCCTTCAGATCAAAGCACCGCGCTCTGGTTTTTAAGCATAGCGGCGCAGTTTAGGCACCGCGGGATGTAAGATTTTGGAAGTCAAGCGCAGCGGCTCCGCTACGCTTAAATGGCCTGTGGAGAACCCTGGTAATATCACGTGACTTCCAGCTGTTTAGACTGGTACAATGTAGTATTGTTACAGTTCTATTCTATTCTAATATTTATAGGATTTTATTTAATATTTTATAAAAAATTAATGAAGTTTTTGCTTTATTTTGAAAGACATATATTATAGACGGCGTAGAAAGCAGAATCGCCCTACTTTGAAATGGCTATTATTCAATAATGCTTGTGAAAACATGCTTACCGGTACACATTTGATGATTGATAATTGGGCCAAACAAGATCGCACCTCGGCAGTGTGTCCATTGTTAGACAATGATCTCGAATTGATAACAATACAATGTTTGTTTAGTAACTATTTAAAGTTTCATTTTGAGCATGTACCTGTTGTGGTAGATGAAATTAAAATTTAATTTCTATTGAAATATGTCAGTTATCTTAGTTTATTTTCCATGTTGCGTTTGTAATCTTCCTTTACTCGTTACCCTACAGCAGTCTCTTGACATGTGCTGCTCATGTCGGTTTTGTTGCTGTCTCGCAGGTGGGTAAGTGAGGTATTTCCTTTCCAGAATATTGGCTGATTATGCTGCTGATGCCTGCCACTGGGAGGGTGGATATTTAGATAAGACAGGCGCAGCTACTGCTTCTTGTAAACCGTTATAGATAATGATGCATATTTGGAGCATCACCGACTGGCTTGCTACCGAATATTGTAGTTATAAGGCTGAGCATAACACAATATGGGTTTGCTGTTTCTGTATTCATACCCACTAAAAAAAGGGCAATTCCGACTATTTTTTGTTCACCATTTTAGTTTTGAGCGTATGGGACTGGCTTGTTACTGAAAACATCGATTTTATTCAACCTTTTGGGAATGGTACCAGTAACCTTCCAACTGGTAATGCGCGTTGTTTTACCTTAAATCGGGAATTTTTTCACAATCAAACAATAGCAATAATGCATACTTAAATACTTTGCAAACACGTTACCATGTATACATTCTCTTGTGTAGTATTTCATTGCCTTCACCAAAAAAATAATAATGTTTAAAGTTTCACCCTATACTAAAAAACATAAATAGTTTAGAATTTATTTTCACTTCAATTGGGAGAAAAACATACCATACTTTTTGTGATTGAGAATGGTACCATTTTTCGGGAGCACTTATATAAGGCATAAAACACTGGAAAAGCGTGGATACATTTATTTATTACATTTCTATGGGTGAAAGATTGGGATTTTCAGTGAAGAAATACCGGTATTCATAATCGCTAAATATTAATAAAACTCCGAACACAAAAATAACTAACTGCGACGTTACGTTATGACGTCAATAACATGTTTGTGACGTCCACGTCATCTGCCGATAACGCTAAATAAAGCGAATAATTTCTGGTTAAAATCATACATAATTTGATTAAAAATGTAATAAATAGATTATTTAACTGTTGTGATCGATTATATGGAAATCCTTCACTCTATGGTAGGCGTGTGTTTTTTTCACTCAACTTGCTTACGCTGGTTCGTGATAATCTGTTGCTATAAAAAAACAGCTGAATCAATTTAAGGAACATTATCCCAAGTGTTTATTGTAAATTTTCTACTATTGTTAATTTTCACTTACATATTTGCTTTATTGTTTTGCAAAATGTGTTTGAACAGTTTCTGTGTTTAGAAAATCATTCTATGTTAACTGTTTACCAAAAAATTATTTTTTGCCAAAATATGGCATTAACTTCCGTTAACAGTTGCACTAAAAGACAACTTGGCTTTATGATAGGAGGCCATGTATGATATATGTTTCCCAGAATAACTAGGCCATTTGCAAGTTCTCAAAACCTCCAGACACATGTAAAAGGCATTTATGGCTCTTCACTCTGTTATGGCAAGTAAGCATCAGCAGGTGCATCAAGGGTCTGTAGACTTGCTGTAAATTATAATGGCTCTAAATATGCTGTTAGATTTTTGCTGCTTTTGGAAAGCAGCATAGTGAATTGTGTTTCTGTAATCATGCAGTTCCATTAAGGCATTTTATTTTTTCAATTTTCTTTCTCTATTGGTTTCAAAAAGCAGTATGAAAGATAACTTATTTAGGTGACTATTCATATTCTTATAATGTAATAAACACTGATTTTTTTATGAGAAATTTAAATGCTGCTTTTAGTTAAAACTGTTTACATTTTAATTGGTAAGCCACCAGTTATAGTTAAATTTAGTTGATAAACACTGATACCAAGGCCAATCATAACAAATTGTTGGTTTGCTGTTTGCCTGCCTACCCTCAAAAATTAATCCTACCCAATTTACTTATCTTGCCAACCATTGAATTTTCTCCCGTTATGATACTGTATGTCTCAGTGATTGAGGTAAAAACTTACAGTACTAGATGCATTATAATAACTTAAGTCATCAAACTTGTATGTCTGAATTTCAGTTGATGAGTATAGACCCCAGCAGTGGTGGGCTCAAACCTGTATACACCCTGTCCAACAACTGTAACACAGAATCGCAGATGCTCCAGGCACAACAGACAACCTTACAACCCCAGTCCATCCAGGGTCAGACATACCAGATCAATACTAACCATCAGCCTACAACGACAGGTTTGTGACATTTCATCCTGGGTCTTAGAGTAATCAGACTCAGCTAACATTGATTTCGAGGGGGTTAAAGTACAACAACAGCCAATTTTTACAACAAATGTACACCATTTTTAAACCTACTGACGAAGAGGTATGTATAAATAACTTACATATTTTGAGAATTCAAACTATAGACACAATTTAAATGTCTTTAACCAGCCAGGCCAAACCCCAAAACTGGATCTTCGATTAAGAGTTAACTAGCTCATAATTCATTTTACGCATATTCAATCACGGGGATTTTAAGAACCCTTGAAAAATCTAATAGTTTTAATCAGCAAATATGCATTATTATATATCCTGAACACATGGATAGAGTTTTGGTGAACGGTTTTACAGTGTACTTTTGCCGTTACTTGGTGGGTTAGTTTCTTTAAAGGGACACACGGCAATCAGAAGTTTTATTCAAGCATTAACGTTAACACCTTGATTAATTAATCTCATTTTGACTTTAAACTGCTTGCATATAATTAAATAAAAAAATTTAGATTTCAAATTTCAGTTTTCTTTAATATTTTATCAAATTTTTAAATGAATTATTGGTGCAATATTTTCTAAAGTAATATGTAAAAACAATTTGCTTTGAATTATTCGATTAATTAATATTAATTAAGTTATGTTGAAAACTAACGGGACACCGTGAGTTTTAAAAAATCAAGATTGCCATGTGCCCTTTTAATGGCAAAAATATAAACTATTGATCTATAGTTACAACATTTTCACATTCACCTCTCGATTTTGTCTTAGTGTTCATGTGTGAGAGTAAATTTAAAATACAAATGATTATAATTGTGTTAGAAACTGACACTTTTATATATGTTCAGCTGTTGAATAAGAAAGGCAGTATTTGTAAAATTATATACTTTTAAAGGATTTTACCATGATGGAATTTTATTAGTAATGTAACCTAACTGGAGGCCGCAAGTTTTAAAAATATATATATTGCCGTGTATCCTTTTAAAATGTCTGACAAGCGATATTGAAAACGTACAGTACCTGACCTCCCCCAGCAATGATATGTAATGCTACTCTTGTTTTAGCATTTCATTAAAATGATGCCCTGAAACTACCATATATATTTGTCATTTCAGCCGTTTCCATGGCTACCCTTATGCAGCAGCCCATGACAGCATCGTTAAATAGTCCGCAGGCAACAACAGTAACAAAGCCAGCTAACACAGGGGGTGGCATATCACTTCAGTTCCCTGGCTTACCTCCAGGATTTATTCTTCAGCCAGGTAGTTAAAATACATTACCCGGTATATTTACATTTTTTCTAATGTCCGTTATGACCGTCAAATAATTGTATGGCCTAACATGTGCTAAAAATGATGTAAAACTCAATCAAACATCTAATGTCTGTTTCTATTGTTTATAGGTTTAAAGGTAAATTGGCCATAACTTTCATCTGATAAAACACAAAATAATTTTCTTGTCTTTTATAATGTGGTAAAAAAAGAGCATACCTCATTTGTGTAAAATATATACTGGTCATCATCATAAGAGATGTCTAACTCATTACTGTTTCAGAACAACGCCGTTTAGAACCTCTGCCATCAAATTATTTTTTTTTCGAATCAAAGTCGGAAATATTATGAAATATTAAGAGATGTCCAACTCATTACTGTTTCAGAACAACGCCATTTAGAACCTCTGCCATTGAATTTTTTTTTTTCCGATTCAGTCGGAAATATTATGAGTAGTCTCCGAAAGCAATCGATCACAAATTACTGAAAATAGCATTATTAATGCAGGCATTTTATATGCCCCCTGAAGGGAGGGCAGGCATATAATAATCGCACAGTCCGTTAGTCCGTTAGTCCATTCGAGAATTAAAATGCAGCATTATGAAAGTGTTTCATTTAAAGGCAGTGCAATAGAAATGTAAATATTTTGTGCATGGTTTGAGGCTGTGTGAGGATAACACTAGGATTTATATTTCAGGTACTTCATTCACTATACCAGTTCAGAATTGTCAACAGCAGGGGATCCAGACATCACCACAACAGACTGTGTACCGAATGGCCTCTGGTGGAACCCAGCAATACATTTCTAGTAAGTTTAATATAACTGCCTGTTGGTCTTTATCGAGCATTTCCATGTGTCTTTAAGAGTCTGTTTTGGTTTAAATATGTTTTCTTACTGCACTGTTTTACTAGTATTTTTAAATAATTAAAATGATACAAAAAAGTGCCGTAGTATGAAATAGCACAAAATACTGTTAACAGAAATGGCAAGTAGCTGAACTTCATTACATCTGGTTCTGGTTCTACTCAAGAAAGATGTCTTAAAAAAGTCTCTCAAAACATCAACTATATCAATGCAGAATAAAATTTTCTTGCATACCAGATAAGGTGCTCTGCCTGCTGTTACACAGCGGGGAGGGGAGGAGGTGGGTTGAATAAAAGTCACGTGCTGATATAAACAATGACAGTTGCGTGACGTCATTGTTTAGATAAATATGCATAACTTTAGTAGTTGGCAACGTGAACATGCAGAATATAAATGGTATGCAAGAAAAAGAATCAATCATGGGTATCCGGTTTAGATAGGGAAATTCCAACACTCGGTTGTTTTAATCGGAACCTTGGCAGAGCCTCGGTTCCATTAAAAACAATAATACCTCATGTTGGAATTCCCGATCTTTACCGATACCCATGAAAGATACTTAATTGCCCCATTTCTGGTCATGTGAGATAGCTGTTTTCCTCATTTGAGATAACTCTATCTCAAATGACATGTGACTCTTACATGAGACATTCATGACGTCGCGTTAGTGACATCGCCTTATTCTAGCGTAAAATCATTGAAGTATGCCTGTACTAAATGCATACTGGGAGAAAAATAATCCATCATGAGTTTATCCATGTGAGATTATAAGAATCCATCATGAGTATCCATGTGAGATAGGTAAATCTCACCCGAGGGTCAGAAATATAACCAGGGACGAGGCTCTGCCGAGTTCCTAGTTGCAAATCTGATCCCACAGGTGAGATTTACCTATCGCACATGGATAAACTCATGGTGGATTCTTTTTCTTGCATATCAATGACATTTTGTGCATCGACGTCACCAATAACTAACATTTTAATGTTTTTTTTACACAATGACGTCATGCATTTGTTCAGGTTATTGATGTCATTATTGTTACGCGAGAATTTTATCTCGACCCTAGGGTGAGATGGAAATATATAGCCACGGTAAAATGACGGATTTCCTTTTCGGGTATGCAAGAAAGGTAAATCTCACCCTCGGGATCAGAATTGCAACCAGGAACTCGGCACAGCCTCATCCCCGGTTACAATTCTGACCTTCGGATGAGATTTCCCTATCTCAAATGGATACTCATGATGGATTCTTATATTCTTGCATACTGGACAAGGATATCCGTCATTTTACTGGGGCTAGATATTTCCATCTCACCCTAGGTCGAGATAAAATTCACGTGCGCCAATACTGGTATGCCGAACGTTAGTAGCTGGCGGCGTCAACGCACAACATGTCTCTGATATTTCTCGGTTTCAATAAAAACACGAATACCTCGGGTTTGAATTCCCTATCTTCACCGGATACCCATGAAAGATTCTTATAATCTCAAGCATCCAGGATGGCCTTTACCTGGTATTTTTTTGTCTAAGATGTGAATTTTTGATTGTTTGCACTTTGTTTGTTTGGGTGTCTATCATTTGTTTGGGTGTCTAACGTTTGTTTGGGTGTCTATCATTTGTTTGGGTGTCTAGCGTTTGTTTGGGTGTCTCATCTCGCGAGAAAGAAAAAGTTGCAAATCTTCTAATACTTCCTAATATGGTGATATCGTGACAGTCCATGTACGTACATGCTCTAATAAAAGACATTTTCATAATTTCAAATCTGTCACTGAAATCATACCAGATAGTGAAAACATATCAAAATAGGTTTACGAAAGCATGGTCTAATTAAGTATATGCAGTTATACAATACACGATTTCAAAAGACTGAAACTATACTTGATTTTCAGTGTATCAACAAGTAACTTTATTATCAACAAATAACTTTATTATCCAAACAGTTTATTAGATTCGTAAAAATGAAATCTAGTTAAAAATATATAAAAGTTTGAAAATAAAAAGTTATTTGTGTACATAGTTGCTCTTAGACAGTTATGCACAAAAAAGATGCACATAAAGAACTGTAGGAAATGCCCTTAAGTTAAATAAAAGCAAAAAAATATAAATAATAATTATTTATAGATATTTTTTCATTATTTTAAAAGTTTCAATAAACAATAAGTAGACTAGCAAAGCAGTTACTGTTTCTGACCCCCAATATCTGGAATGTTCCTTTACCACTGGTGTAAAATGTTTGCATTATTTGATGAAATCCAGATGCAGCACCTCGCAATTACGAATGTCGTGAACCAAAACGAAAATAAAAGAAATGTCACGTGGATCTTGTCGATCATTTAAAATATGTAAATTAAAGAGGTGTTAATTTGTATTTGATTGGTCAGAACCTGATGGTGCTAGATATTATTCAGCAAGGTGTAGTTATGGTTGGAAGGTGTTGCGTGACAGACTTGATTGCCCCGAGGCGAAAACGACGGTCATCAGTTGTTATTTAGGGATTAAGTTAATTACCGGAACAGTGAAGATTACCAGCTTTTCTAAGTAAGGTCACTTTTTGAAACGAAGGCATGGCGGTAGCGCAACGCCTTAAAGGGCTGGGGAAAGCCCTAAAAGTAATTAAATACAAATTGGAGTTGTATACAATCATCCCTTTATAACTTCCATCAGCTGTCAATTATCTGCTCAGATGTCATAAAGTTTGACAAACTTTCTTTATCCCATCAAAAATTTTGTTTGTTTATTCAAGGTTCAGTGCTTGCGCATGTTAGGTGTCAATTGGTTGGTTATACATTTTTTTCCCAACAGTCAATAGACACTCATCTAGGTGATTATTGTAGATTTCTAACAGGCTGCTTATAGCATAGAAATTAAGCAAGTTTGGCTTTTCGGCATTTTCGATGTCGCCAAACACTTTCGCCAAAGTTGAAATTTGGAGCCATTTTCATTATTCTTTCGCATTTGGCGCCATTAGCCATGCCCAAAGGAGGCCCTGCTTAACAGATTTAATTCTTGATATCGCTAAAACAAATGCAACACATCGATTTCACAAACAGTCCAAACTACTGAGAGAGAGAGAAAAATAAAACTGTAATTGGGAAAGATTGTGACAACAATTTTTTGATCTACTGTAAATTAATTTGGCTGTTACTTGATCGACAAGATTTAATTCATGGCCGGCTTTTGATTAAATTACAGGCGCGCCACAACAGCAACAGTCCAGTGCAACAAACTCCTCCCCAGCCACAACGGTCAATGTCATCTCCGCAGGTAATCCCGACAACAAGGACCAATAATACGGAGAAGTGCTCCCCTTTTACGGTTGTTCATGTAACTAAGTAGTGTATCCTGGCCAGGGATACTAAAAACGCTGCGTGAAAAACTTTCTTGCCGCTGACCGCTGCGGGTCGAATCCCACAGGGAGCTCGACTTGTCACCTGAGAAAGTGTCAATTCTTATGGATGGAGGTATAAAGTACTGGTTCTACCCAGGAAAAATGGCATGGTCTGAGGCAAAAAAAACTACCTAAAAAAAAATTGACCATCATATGGCCTAACATGTGCTAAAAATGACGTGAAACATTATCCAAACAAAGTCTATCCTGCAGTTAGGTCCTTTTTAATACATATTTGTTAATATGGGTATTGCTAACATGTTACTGTTGTAATTAGCTTTCGTGATGATAAGGTGTGAATGCTGCAGAGCTACCGAGCCCAAAATTATTTATATTAGTTATGCAGAGCAACTACAACACCATGTGAGGATGCAGCAGTTTCAATATCACAGTTCTAAATTGATACCCTAAATTTTCAAAAACTTATTAAAGGTGATTGGCCACCCTTTTTGTAGTATTATCAATGTATGACGTAGATACTAACTACTTTTACCCCTGCGTGACTGCACGGGGAAATGAGGTAAATCTGAATTGTATAGCTGCACAACTATTGGCAGATAATTGATAAATACATTTACCTGTGTATTAATTTACCTGTTCAAAGTTCTCTACGTCATCAAATAAAATCTTATTCTTACTTGTCACAGATATCGCAATGTGTGAATTGTAAATATCTATTGTTGTGTGTTGATTTTGATACATGTTTATGAAACAAAACGTGGCCAGAGAACTTTAAGATAAAGGTAAAACCGAAAATTACACAAATGTCATCACATACCTTAATAGCAAGCACTCTTAAATGTTATTAATGTGTATTTTATAATTATTTATGTAGCCCCCCAGCAAGCCCTAACGCCCAGCGTGTTCATGTACCAGACGCCCCAGGGTATAGTGTATGCCCCCGCCACAGGCTCCATGCAAGACAAAGCCATATTTAACTTCCAGCAGCCGGCCACAGCATTATCACAGCCAGAGTCAGCAGGTATGTACATGTTGTCGTGTTATCCAGAATGTCCGTGTTCATTACGTATCTTTATGATCCTGTCAAAAAATAAACATTTGTTTAATCATGAACTGCCTGTGTTGATGCACATAAACATACAATGTTGTCAGATTTTTTTAAGACTTGAGTGTGGAACAGAATATTGTAGGATTACAACGAATACATTTTTTGGGGGAAAAAAAGTAATATATAGAGGATATTTTTTGTTTTGTCGTGAATAACATATTTTATTTCATCTCAAAGTGATTTTTTCAAAGCAGCATTCGTGAAAATATAAAAGTTTTCTCACCTCGAGATGAAATAAAATATGTTATTCACGACCAAAACAACAAATTTTATTTTAATTTTATGATTTTACATACGGAAACTCCAGTAGAACAACAAGGGAGGCAATTTCAATAACTAAATCCGACTACAAAAAAAATAGATATTTTATTTATACCCAAACAGAACAATTGTTTTAATATATTTATATTGGCAGTCATTTCCTTTTAACTTTTAAAATCCATTTCGAACCATTGTTTGAATAGAATGCACAATTAGCAGTATTTTTTAAAAAAAAGTAGTCCCACCAGCTACTGTGAAAATAAAACTGTTATTTCACACTTTTATTTCACTGATAAAATACAGTATTTTATTGCTTATCATAAAATAGATATAATTCTTAGATATGTATTTCAATTGCTGAACATAGTCATTAATGAGAATATTAACTTCATCATGTTAGGACCAAAGGGTTTGTGAACACCCCAGAGTTCACTTTGCATTCGATCTGATAGAAGTGAGGTATTTTGTTGGTTTAAACATACTTTATATTTAAATTTTACAACATTTTGTACTTACACTATGAAGAATTAAGCAAAACTGCTCACAGAATTCTCCTTCTAAATTTACAGTTAGGAAAGAACTATTTCTCCAATGATATCTCAGCGCTTACGCTGTCAGCAGACATTACCGACATTTTCGATTATTTTATTTAAATGTCGATTAAATCAAAGAATTGTTGATAAAAAGTGGCAATTGTTCTATTTTCAAAATAAAAAAATTGTCTTGCTGATAATTACCCTTTCAAAAATTTACTATATATCGGGCCACAGGCTATCAAATGACCTTATAAACATCCTGTAATCCCCTCAAGCCTCCAGTGAAATCGTCACATGTTTGACAATTAGTGCATTTCACACCTTCCACGACACGTCAAAGTTGGCTATTACTTTTTAAACTAAAACATGTAGCTATTTATTGAAAATGGCCAGTGTGAGCACTGTATCTATTAAACAGTCTATGTCATTGCAGATACTTAGTATATTGCGTGATAATGTCCATTTATAAATAAGTTGCTAGTGGTATTATTTGACAAATATGAATTAGAAGTAGTCAGACATAAATCTGTAGTTTTGTCTTATTTTCTAGGTTTTCAAATACTGGAAGACATTATTTAAAATAGTTAATGTTTCATTTGCAGGCGGTCAGCAACAGATCATCACCATACCCGTACCCGTCTCATTGTCTGCGTCACCACAGGTAAGTGTAAGGGCCGTTGTCGTCAGAATAGTAAATATATCAAATTTGTTGCTTCCGGAACTCCAAAACAATTACAGGTATCGTCTTGAAACTTCCTACCCATATCAACAAAGTTCAACTCGCATGCGGAGCCTTCTAGTAATCACTCTGTCCATCTGTCTGTCCTTGCATCTTTCAAACACATTTGTTCATAATTTTAAAACCATTTAAAATATCATCTTCGTGGATAAACTGTGCTTAATAAGAGTTAATGACCTTTATTCATTTTATGTTTAGTGGGTCAAAGATCAGTGTTGCCATTACTTGATACGATAAACGGTATCCGCATGATAACTCAACCTCTGTAGCTACTTTTATCACATTTCATAAGTAGACCGGTTTTTCAAATGCACTCCCTCTTTGACCTTATTCATGCAAGGTAAAGAGAAAATATGACTCTTTCGGAGGGAATGTTTAGACATCGGTCTTGTTTGATGGAAGTCGTACCCTGCTCAGGTTTAAAGATTTGGCTGAACATCTGTGTTAATACCTCGGAAATGAGACACCTCGATGATCAGAAATGATCATTAACACATAAGAAGTTGCTAAGCTAACATAAAGGTCTTGCTGTAAAAATAATAAAAAAAAAATGAATGTAGTTATGGTACTTAAACGGACACATGGCAATCTTGAAGTTTTTATCGAGCATTAATTAGCGTTTCAATTTGTTAATCCAGTGTCATTCTGACTATAAACCTGCTTGCATATATTTAAATACAATTTGGAGTTTTCAGCTTTTCTTCGTTATTCTACCATAGGTTTGAATATATTATTGGTGAAATGTAATCAGCAGTCAGTAGTATGCAAAAACAATTTGCTCTATACTATTCTTATAATTAATATTAATGATTGAACAAATGCAATTTATGTAAAAAAAAACTAACGGGATACCGCGAGTTTTACAAAAATCAAGATTGCCTTGTGTCCCTTTAAACTGGCATGATGCAAACTTTTGTTGAGCGTGACATATATTTACTGTTTCTATTTTTTTTTTTTTAGGTTCTACAATTATCGACAGACACTGGTCATATTACGGAGCTGTCACAACCCAGTGCTGCGAAGAAGTCGAGAAAATGATGACGCATAATTATCCAGAAGCAGAACTGGCATATTAAAGTGTTAATCGTGTGTACACAGTGTACGCTGCTTGTTGTACATGTGTAGTTTATGGTCCAAATCTCTACAAATCTTTGCTGTTTTTGGTGCAGATTTGAGATTTTCTGAAGAGGAGTTGGTGGTTGTGGACCATTTGGTTTTGCGGCGCGATCTGAATCATGATTTAACGCAAAAACAGAAAACTGCCGCTGTTGTAGGTGGCGCTTCAGAGGTTGGATTGGAGAAGAAAGTCCCGTCGTAAAAAAGCCTAATTGCAAACATGGACTTTTTAAAGATGGAGTCAGTTTGACTCAATAGCTAAGGAAAGAAAAGTTGTTTGGGCAGTCTGGTTTTAGGATGGTGCTTTATGGGCTTTCGGGGTCCAGTAGATGTAGAGGCTGCTATTGCATAATATAAAACATATTGTCAATGGTGATCTAAACAGGAATAGTTGATCAAATATGCTCATACTTTAATACTGTGTAGAATGCGTATTTGTAGTCATGATTGACCAAGGGTGTTTAGGAGTTGTACTGCATCATTAGTGAGAATTAGTAAGCAAGGGGTGGGACATGTAGTCTTCTGTTAACCAATATCTTTACTTTTTCACCTCGTTCGGTTAAATCTGCAGTGTGGGGTATAGAGAAACATGTAGTAGCCTCCTCAGATCCAGCTGTCGGGTGAGGCTTTCAAACTCTGCTTTGTACAGTTGAGCAGGCTCAAGTTGTTTTGACGCAGATTTCTTTTTATCATGTCATCCCTTCATTACATCACCAAATACATTTTCTGCATAAATATAAATAATTTCGATAAATATTTGTAGTATGTGCAAAATATCGAAAAGCTTTGTGGGTTCTGAAATTCTTTTGTGAATTGAAAAGAATTTGTAATGACATTTCCTTGCCACTGAACAAATAGTAATAAGTAAAAAACACAAGAAAATTAAAATGGCAATTATATGTCCTACCTCTTGAATAAAAATTGTGGAGAGTAACGAGAAACAAAATGTTGAGGGACTGTTCGTTAGTGCAAAGGTAGCACATTGGTGCAGGTTTGAAGTTTGTTTCCCCATCGATCTAAAATGATGGTAGATATGGGATCACTTCAGATGTAATTCTTATTTGTTCGGTATTGTCATACTGTTTGCTTTCCTATCAGTACGCACAGCGCTTCCATAATTCTGAGAACATTATGTACCTTTCCTGGTTGCCATAAACCTGTAACGGAGTACTGCCGTATATCCCACATGCCATAAACCTGGGCGCTTGTTTCAGCCAAAGGTTTTTCAGCATTGACTAAGACAATTTTAATAATTGGGTCATAAATCATATATCATTGGAATAAGTGGTAAATAAAAAATACTTTAGTTTTGAAAATCGGTGGAGAAATTAGTATTTTACAGTCAAAATGTTATTTTGGTAATGTAAATTCATTGCTGGTGGGACAGCAGAAAGTCGGATAATCTCAAATAACTTCAGTTAGCCATAATATTGTGCTATAAAACTTGCAGTGTTTTAATTTACATTTATCCAACACCTTAAAATCATTTTTGGATAGAAATTCTAGAAGAAAAAAAAAATGTTATTCAAATTTTTGATGCAGCAGAATTTTGCATTAAAATCTATCAAAAGCAACTTTATACATGTGAAATTTTTATTACTCAAATGATTTTGAAAAGTTATTTTTATTTACCACTAAAAACGTTTTATTTAGGTACTAGTTGAATTTTTTCTTAAAAGTCCAAAAAAATAAAAAATGGCTGAAACAAGCGCCTCGAACAAAACATGACATAACGTCTTACTTTCGGCAAATGTTTCTGAATTTTTATCAAATTATAAAGTATGTAGGAGGCACTTACAGGGGCATTTAAAGGGACAAATAAGGTAATGAAGTCATAAAATGAGGCATTTATATATTGCATAGAAACGTCATCATAGTTTTTATGCTAACTTAAATGTAACTATTTTTAGAATTTGTTTAGTGCTTTGGATTATGTATTCTATGTATATTCCTTAAATGAAATATTTATCACTTTGCAGGTTACTATTTCAAGCAAAACTAGTTTCAACACAATTCAGTTGCATTTCAATGTGTCGTATTGTTGTTTTAAGTCATAATATTTGTTGTGTATTCGTTATCTTGATTTAAGTACATTAGAAATGCTGTGTTTTTGGTATATTCTTTTTTAACATGACTCATTTAATGTTCATTTTCATTTGAATGTTAGATTTAAATTAATATTTATTCATGCGTTCTGTCTCGTCAAAGTGTTTTTTACCAGTCTTTAAACATCACAAAATCATGTATATTAGTTGTTTATATATTAAAGTTACCTAAGCGTTGCATGTAGTAATTTCCAAAGACAGAATTCATTAAAAGAAAATCAAACCTTTATTTTCAGCCGGGCATGATGACCCTTCAAACATTCAGTTTTGAGAACTTTGATCAGTAGTTTGTCAGTGTTTTATTTGAATTTTCATTTGTGTAAACACAATCTGCTTCGTGACCAACTTGTAGAGGGGAAGTGTCGTGGCTACCATTTAGTCCATAAAGTAGAACATATGTAACAGTCTGTTAAATCATTTAATAATTATTTTATTATTAAAATGTTGTGTTTCTGGATTTCATGAACCTCCAGACATTACCAGGCTATAGATGATCATACAGAAACATAGGGCTGACAAATATCACGAATTGTTCTGTGTTTGTTTTTCAGACACCATGAATTGTTTATGATCTACTGTATATTAATAAGATATTTTTCATTGCATTTTTAAATTAAAGGGACACAGGACAGTTTTGATTTACTCACTGCACCACGTTAGTTGATTTACTCACTGCACCACGTTAGTTGATTTACTCACTGCACCACGTTAGTTGATTTACTCACTGCACCACGTTAGTTGATTTACTCACTGCATATACAATATACAATTATTCAAGTCATTATTAATAATTATTTAAACTGTTCAAAGTAAATTGTTTTTGAATTTCACAAACCCTAACCCTAAGGTAGAGTAAAGAAAATTGAAAACTCCAAATTTTATTTAATTGTATGCAAGCAGATTGGAAGTAAAACTGACAATTGATTAATAAATCAGTGGTAATTTTAATGCTTGTTAACTTCTTCAAGATTGTTGTGTGTCCCTTTAATGCCTAATTGTGACCAGATTATGCATTTGTTAATGAAATGTTTACTTGTCAATCTCTCAAGCATGATAGATAAATAGAATTAATAAAATTATGTCAGTGCCTTTTACTATTAAGTTTATTAGGCGAGGCTTAGAAAACTAAGAATGACGAGGCTCTACCGAGCCATTCTTCATTTTCGTGCCGAGCCTAATAAACTTGATAGTAAAAAGCACTGACATAATTCTATTAATTCTATTTATCATGTAGATTATCCACATTTTCTGTATGAATAACTATTATTACCTATTTCTCAGAATGTTACGCTTATCGAGGACGCCGCCATGTTGTTGTTTTTAGCTCTACTGATCAGAGATCAGCAGAGCTTATGCCGTGGTGCGGCGTCCGTCGGTCTGTCTGTCTGTTTGTCTGTCTGTCCGTAAACTTTTATTTGTAGCGACTACTCCTCTGAAACTACTGGATGGATATTCATGAAACTTTACAGAAATGTTGCCCATGAAGTCTAGTTGATCCTAGCCAAAATTCAGGTTGATGTGAAATCCAAGATGGCCGCCAAAGCTAAAAACAGATTTTTAAAATACAAGTTTGTAGCGACTACTTCTTGAAAACTATAAGTGATACAGTCGATTCCGTTGAATCGCATATCGGTTAATTGCATATTTCGGTTTATTGCATAAATTTTTGAAACACAAAACCATTCGTATTCTTTTGCATGTAAAAAAACCCGTATAATCGCATAGGTTTTTGTCACATTCCGGATAATTGCATAACGAATATCTGGCTAATTGCATACTGAAAGTCAAATTTACCTGTATTTTGCAACTGTTAATTGATCGACGCGGTCACAGAGATAAGCCCGAGGCAAATTGATTGACAAAAGGTGCTAATTGGCTTGCCGAGAGAGTTTGCCATTTTGTGCGGTTTCCGTAAAGCTTCCACGCCATGACGATCGCTCACCAATAAGCATACACGATTTAATAATAAGTTTGTACGCAATGTAAAGCAATGTGTTGTTAATTATTTACTGCTCTCAGTTTGCTAGTGTCGGTAGAGATGCATATGACATTGAGTAGCTCATAGAGGTTACTTAATAAATGAAAAATAAAATAAGCTTTTGTGTTATTATCATGGCTGTGTAATTCACACTACAAACAATAGCAAAGCGACGCAGGTTGAAAGAAAACAAATACGCATAAATATTGCGTAAAATCTATCAAATAACGGTAAATACAAAATGGATATGCACAATAATAATCCTATCAAACATCTTGCATAGAATTAACTCGCTTTTATGGAGTATCTATGTAAGTATTAACAGAACAGTAAAACGAAAGTAGAAACGTGCATCGCTACATGTATAGAATGTTCAGTTTCGGTTATTCGAATACTCCGGTTAATCGCATATATTTTCTTGACAAATCGGCTATGCTAATAACCGAAATCGACTGTATTGATATGGGAATTTTTCTAAAATGATCAGCATGACATGATGTTGGTCCTTGTCAAAAATCGACATTAAACATGGCTGCCAGTGGCCATCTTTGTTTACATAGGGTTAAGTGAAAGTAGAACATTTTAAACATCCAAATAAAGTGTATCCCAATTTACGTCAACTTTTTACGCTAAAATAGTTTTACAATTGCTTGCTCGCGTCAAATCGTTATAGTTCGGGGGATAAAGGTCAAATATGACTATTGACATAATAATGTCGATTTGATTTTTTTCTTGTGATTTCGAATAATTTCTCATCTTTTTATGTTTTAATGATAACTTCTTAATCATGCCCTTGTTTTAAGTACGTTTTACGTTCATGTTGTTGTGCCATACCATTATCGTTGTTTTTTATTTTTTATCGAAGTAGTCCATATCATTGTAAGATAATCTCCGTCCATAACGTAACATAATGTGTATGCCACAAAGGTGGCAGAGACAACTGTCTGTGCGTCCACCTTTAATGTTGTCATCGTCCGTCCGTAAATCCATGTTTTCTAAGGAGACCGAAAGTACATCGAAAATGTTAGCTGGTATTCGTTATAGAAGAAAATAAGTTGTTGTTTTTCAAAATTGCAAGGCTGTCTACATTTTAAGGTCATCACGCCTTGAATTCACCAACCATTCTTGAGAATATTCTTAGACTTAAGCTCAAGTATGCAAATTTCAATCACAAATATTTATATTAGTTTATAACAAGCTGCTATAAATAATATGATGCATACTACTATATAGCAACTTTATACGATTGTTTATGAGAATGAATTTTCAGTAAGTTTAATAATATTTTATTGCAGATATGTTATAATACATAAATTCAACATCACGATATTCATAGAAACATATGCAAATGGATTGAACTACAAGTTATTACAACATTAGTAACAGTTCTCGCCATGAATTTTCAGTACTTGAGCTCAAGTCTAAGAATAGTTTGAAGAATGGTTGGTGAATTCCAGGCCGGGATGTACTAGTATATAGAAGAATCTGAAATGTTAAAAATGTCATCAATCAAAGCATGGTGCAAGCACCGTGTTGTCTGGGTCTAAAGTTTGAATCAACGATATATTGACATATATAATGAAATTTCCATGTAGACAAGGAGTCTTGTTAGTCTCATTCGTTACTAACCCGCCAAATAACAGTAAAATTAAACTTAAAAAATAATATATATCAAAACTCTAGCCAGGTGTTCAGGTCATATAATAATGCATATGTGCCGATTAAAAGTTTAGTTTTTTCACGAGTTCTTAAAATACCTTGATGGAATATGCATGAAATGAATTAGGAGTTGGTAACTCTAAAAATGTGATGCTCCAGTTTTAAGGTTTGACCTGGCTGGTTAAAGCTGTTTATGTTGTATCTATAGAGTTTGGGTTTTCAAAATATGTAAGTTATATATATAAAACTGTCGTCAGTAGAAACGGCTTGCATCTGTTGTAAAAATTGCCTGTTGATTGCGGGATACTTACTATAAGTTTGACCGCTAGATCTCCCCATGAAAAGCCTAATATATCCCTTTATTACATTTAAATTTCTTGTTAAATGTGGAGATGTTGCTAAATAACTTGGGTGCATATTGATATTATATTTAATCAACTTTTGTGAGTTTTTAGAACCAAAAATAGCAGTCACCAAATTGAGGGTTCGCTGCGAATTTGTTCGTTGTTTTTTATTATCTATAGTTACAATAGTTTTTCATTCACGTATTGAAGCTACTATTGGTGTTGTAATTGTAAATTGTAGGCCAAGATCATAGAATAGTCTGCACTTTCATTTATATAACTCTGTGTGGTTGCCGGGGTAGAATACAACCACTGCAATCTCACAAACACACTGTCACATGAAGTAACCATCAGATATGCTTGTACAAAGCATTGAAATAGCTAAGGTGAGAAAATAAGGGCACAACTTTGATATCACTCATGTCATGGTATATTGCACATATATCGTTCATATCATATTATATTGCATATCATTCGTATCATGTTATATTTCATATCATTCATACCGTATTATATATCATATCATGTACATGTATTTGTCATTATCGTGCAAAATTGTTATGAGATTCTATGTGCCAAGATAAACAGTATTTGTAGATATTGTTGTGTATATATTGTTAAAGTTGTTTTATATTATTAATCCATTTAAATTTGCAATAAATTAATGTGTTCACTCAAATAGTTATGTCCCGACGCTGGCCTCTGAGAGCCATGTGAAAGCAGTTTGAAACTAGTATAAGAATTTTAATGGGTGTTTGGTGACAATTGGGAATTCCAAGGTGAGGTATAACTGTTTTAATTGGAACTGAGGCCCTGTTGAGGTTTGTATTAAAACAGGTATACCTAGAGTTGAAATTTCACCATCTGAACCAGATTCTTCGTTGATTTTATGATCTGGTATGCAAGAATGGTACTGACTTTTATACTTGTATAGATGGCGTTGGGTTTTCCGCGTGAGGAAAAGTATATATAGATCATTTACCTACTCGGTTCGATCATAGGAAATTGCTTCATGAGATGGTAGGCATGTTTTGTTTTTTCACTCACTCACATCCACTAAAGATGGCAGGCTTGTAAGAAATTAGTGGATGCGAGTGAGTGGAAAAACAAAACTCGCCTACCTGGCATAAAGGATTTCCCTATGAGCAAACCCAGTAGGTAAATAATCTGTTTATTACATATCTATGATTTTAACCAAAATGTTTCGCTTTATTTGAACATTATTAGCTGTCTGCAACACTTTATTGATGTCAATGCTCAACGTCACAGATACTTTTGTGTTTGGAGTTATTTATATTTCAGGATAATGAATTTTCTTTCACTGAGAAATCCCAATCTTTCACCAATAGAAATGTAAAATATTCAAGTTATACTAAAATTTGTCTTCAAATAAACTTATAATTGTTCACACAGATTTTGTCTACCAAGTCCATCAGTTTGTTAATATTGTTCAACAACTGATCCGAAAATGTGTAGCTTTTTTACAGTAGTGTACATTTTTAATTTATATTTACAAAATAAATGTAACTAGTTTGGAATTTATTACAATTTGAATCAGTACATGTGACAGGTCTGCAAGGAAAAGGTCCGAGACATACTGAATTGAATGAAATATTTTTATTCCCCTTAAAGGGAGGGATATAGTTATCGCACCGTCCGTCCGTTTGTCTGTCCGTCGAAACAAACATGTCTCAGCCATAAGTTTGAAAGAACTGAAGGGATTTCCATGGAAGTTCACAAAAATGTTAACCATAATGAGAATGTGTGTCGTGTGTAAGAATCGGGTCCATACCTCAAAGGTCAAGGTCACACTTGGAGGTCAAAGGTCAAATTTTTTGGGGGCATTTGGCACTTACTGTTGAAATTTCTTGTTTATACATAAACCTACATCACACTGCAAATTTTTGACTAAAAGTTGAAACAGTTTGTGATGACAAGTTTGATCTCTACTTTTTATGCCCCGAAGGGCGGCATATAGTAGTCGCACCATCCATCTGACTGATGGATGGTGCGGACTACTATATGCCGCCCTTCTGTACAATCGTGTCCGGTCAATAACTCGGGCATTTCTGGACGGATTTTCATATAACTGGACACAAGTGCTCACCATAACAATACGACATGTCGCGCTCAAAATCCAGGTCCGTGGCTCCAAGGTCAAGGTCAGACTAAGAGATCGAAGGTCAAAACCACTTCAGGGGCATTTGTCACTTACAGTGACATTTCTTGTTAATGTTAATACTGTTAGCATAGTGTTGTTACATAAGGTGTGTTTTTGTAGAACAGTTATATCGAGTGCCTTTGCAGTATGTATCAAATTGTAAACTTCAAAATGGCATTTAATGCATTTTGGCTCAAAGTTAAAACATGACATTATGTAAATATAGATATTTCATCAAAATATATCAGACTTGGATATTTTTGTATGAATGCATAATGAAATAATAAAAGAGAACATGCAAATACAGCTTTGTCTTTATTTTTATCCATTTTTATTCGTCTTCTTCATTATTGGGGGTATGCTTTGTCTTTTTCATTATACACCCACATGAGGGGCATCTCCCTGGCCGGGACAGTAAAGACGCTGCGTCTAAAATGTTCTCGACTCTCATCACTGTGGGTTCGAATCCCACTGGAAGCTCGACTTGTCAAGTGAGAAGTGTCGATTCTTACAGATGACGGAGGTATACAGTACTGGTTCTACCCAGGAAAAATGGTGTGGTCTGCCTCTTTCATAATTATACCCCCGCTTTCACAAAGTGAAGTAGGGGCTATATAGAAATGACATCGTACGTATGTCCCGTCACGTCACGTAACACATTTTTGCCCCGTCACGTCCATCCCATAACACATTTTTGTCGCATCGCGTCCCGTCAGGTAACACATTTTTAATACTTGCATATCTCAAACACTTTTGAATGGGTTGTTCCCAAACTGCATATACTCATAAAAACTGATGACCTTATGTCCCTCTACATCACCCATTGTTGATTGCCTAATTTGTTACACAATTACGGCCCTTTGTTTGACTTAAAAAATTTCCACTCTAAAATTCTATAATGACCTATTTGCACATTTTTCTCAAACATTTTCGAATTCATTGTTCCCAAACTTCATGTACACAAAACAAATGACCGTATGTCCCTGAACATCACCCATCATTGATTGCCTAATTTATTACAGAATTATGGCCCTTTATTTGACTTAGAATTTTTCAATCTATAATGCACTTCATGTGGCTTTCACTTTAAAACTTGTATGTTTTTTACAGAATTATGGACCTTTATTTTATTTTGATTTTTTTTCACATTAAAAAAATAACAGATAATTTAGACATTTATTATTCTTGATTTTGCCCATCCTCCTCGGCTATAGCAAAAAAGCGGGGGTTTTCATCACCTTCAGTGATAGTTCTATTTTATTTTTTCTAAAAATCTGCCGTCATAAATTATATGGCCAAACATGTGTTGGCCTAACATGTGCTAAACATGAGGTAAAACACCATTCAAACAAACAAACACCCCCTTAGTAGATGTAGGGGCTGTAACAGGAGTGAATCTGTCCTGTCTATGATAACATGACAATGGCGACCCTGTAATAGGTAATACTTGGGGTGGTTTTCTTATTCTTTACAATTATAGAAGTATAGTATACAATGTACAATTTTAACAGAGTGTAAACGAAAAAAAAGAAGACCACACTGCAATCCAGAGGTATTTCCAAAATAATGTTGGTTGAAAATATAGTATGATTGCTATATAGGGAATATATGGAAGCTATAAGATCGCAGCGAGTCTCTATAAACTCTGGAGAAAAAAAACAATAATACATGTAAAGAATATTTGTTTCAAAACCCAGTGTACAACCCACATTGTCAATACATACAGACTTATTTTACACAGATAATTTTAATGTTATAGTATCAAAAATAAACATTATTTTATATTATGAAATCTATGCATTGCCTCTACTCTGAGGCTCACTGAGTTTTTTCTCATATTTTGTTTTTGGAAAGAAAAAGAAACAATAACCCATCCTGTGTAATAAATCTGTATATAAATCCATTATCAGGGAACAATGTTTCAGGAATGTTTTAAAGGATTAATATACATAACTTCCAAAATTATTATTTTTTCTAAAAAAAACAAGGTTTGATTAGGAAAGACCAAGATATAAGCAAGGGTATGTTACTTCTGATAGTAAGATAAGATTTGCATGTACCAAAATAAAAAAGAATAAAAACATTAAGTTTATTTGCTACAGTTTGATACTGAAAAAATCAACTAGGTAAATTATCTCTGTACTCCAGTTCCACAGATAGCAAGGTATTGACTCCACATGGTTTCAAACTTATTAATTTTTAAGTTTTTATATGCAATTAGTTTCTCAACATTGTACAAAGATATTATACACGTTTTAAAAAGGTTAAGCTGTGGAATTTGACGTTGCATCTTGTTTTGGTAAATGTAAAGTTTTGCTTGCATGATGATTTTACTCAAAACTGTATCAAATTTACAATTTCCAAATAAAATATCGGTTTCTGTTAAAGTTACGAATGCTGTATTGCATATTTCTGTAATATAAGTTTGAAGTTTTGACCAGAATTCTTTTACTGTTCCACAGTTCCAAAACAGATGTTGGATAGTTTCAGGCGCATTATTGCAAAAGCTGCACATATCGTTATTAATAATATTCATTTTAGATAAAAGGTAATTTGTTCCAAGTATCCTATGGTTGATTCTAAATTGGAACCAAAGTAACTTAGGATCTTTTGTTATTTTATAAGGTAAGGCATATAATCTTTCAAATTCAAAGTTTGGAACACTGACTACTTCATCATTCCATTTACTTAATGCTTTGGGATATACATTATTTCTAATCATAATGTCATATATGTTTCGACAGCCTTTCTCATATTGTAGAATTAAAGATAGGATTAGTGGACGTATAGGGTTTGGGCTGTTACAGGCTAGATGCACAATATTCAGTTTTGCCAAATAATTCCTGACAGCAGTTATAATACCTTCATATTCAAGAAAATTGGACTGTATATTATAGTGTTCATTACATTCTATGTATGAATAAAGATTTCCATGTTTGTTTAGAATGTCATTGATAAAAGTTATTCCTCCTATAAACCATCTCATTAATGTTAAGTTTGGTAAAGATCAAACAACAATTAATGAAGGTGCTACTGTGTTCACAAGGCTGAATATGGTATTTTTGAATAATTTATAAAGGGCCATAACCCTGGTGTTTCTGGTCGGATATAAATGGTTTTAAAACTTGTTCAGGCTTTGATTAATATCAAAACTCGGGCCAAGTTTGGTAAAAATCAAATACAAAATGAAGGTGCTAGAGTGCATTTTTTAGTAAACAAGGGCCTTAATTCTGTTGTTTCTTTTTCCATATATCTAATTTCTAACTTGTCAGAGCTTTCATTTATACCAGCAATCTGGCAAAGTTTGGTAAAGGTGAAATACAAATATGGCATACAAACACAAAAAAGGTTACTTAGTAAACAGGAATGAACATTCCAGGCTCACTCTCAATTTACGTCTAGAGAAAAATATGCAGAATGGGCCTAGAACCTTCTAACCTGCAGAACTGCAGAGTTTCTGCAAATTCTGTAAACACCCCAATTTTCACTGGAGCCACCATCATTGTTTTCTGCCACCACTCAAGTAGCACATGAAACAATACAGGGATGATGAAAATCTTTCATGAACTGATATCTTGCCCGACTGTTGTTGTTTATGTTAAATTTGGTCCGGTTGTCATAGTTTTTTTTTTGTTGTTGTTCAATTGATATATTGCCCGGTTGTTGTTATTTAAGTTGAATTTGGTTCTGTTGTCATTGTGTTTTGTTATTGTTGATGTATTGGTATCTTGCCTGACTGTTGTTGTTAAGTTGAATTAGGTCCTGTTGTCTGTGTGGTTTGTTGTTGTTGTTCAATTGATATCTTGCCCGGCTGTTGTTTTTTAAGTTAAATTTGGTGCTGTTGTCATTGTGTTGTGTTGTTGATCAATTGATATCTTTGCAAGGCTGTTGTTTATGTTTAATTGTTCCTGTTGTCATTGTGTTTTGTTGTTGTTGTTGTTCAGTTGATATATTGTCCGGCTGTTGTTGTTTCAGTTGAATTTGGTCCTGTTGTCATTGTGTTTTGTTGTTGTTGCTGTTCAATTGATATCTCGCCCGGCTGTTGTTATTTAAGATGAATTTGGTCCTGTTGTCATCTTGTTTTGTTGTTGTTGTTCAATTGATATCTTGCCCTGTTGTTGTTATTTAAGTTGAATTTAGTCCTGTTGCCATTGTGTTTTGTTGTTGTTGATCAGTTCATATCTTGCCTGGCTGTTGTTGTTTATGTTGAATTTGAACCTGTTGTCATTGTGTTTTGTTGTTCATTTTATTTCTTGCCCATCTCTTGTTGTTTAAGTTGAATTTGGTGCTGGTATCATCGTGTTTTGTAGTTGTTAAATTGATATCTTGCCCGACTGTTGTTGTTTATGTTTAATTTGGTCCTGTTGTCATTGTGTTTTTTTGTTGTTGTTCAGTTGATATCTTGCCCATTCTGTTGTTATTTAAGTTGAATTTGGTTCTGTTGTCATCGTGTTTTGTTATTGTCGATCTATTGATATCTTGCCCAGTTGTTGTTGTTAAGTTGAATTTTGTCCTGTTGTCTGTGTGTTTTGTTGTTGTTCAATTAGTATCTTGCCCCGCTGTTGTTGTTAAGTTGAATTTGGTCCTGTTGCCAGTGTGTTTTGTTGTTGTTGTTCGTTTGATAGCTTGCCTGGCTGTTGTTGTTAAGTTGCATTTGGTGCTGTTGTCAATGTGTTGAGTTGTTGATCAATTGATATCTAGCCTGGCTGTTGTTGTTTAAGTTGAATTTGGTCCTGTTGTCATTGTGTTTTATTGTTGTTGATCAATTGATATCTAGCCCGGCTGTTGTTGTTTAAGTTGAATTTGGTCCTGTTGTCATTGTGTTGTAGATCAATTGATATCTTGTCTGGCTGTTGTTAAGTTGAATTTGGTCCTGATGTCATTGTAATTTGTTGTTGTTGTTCAATTGATAGCTTGCCTGGCTGTTGTTATTTAAATTGAATTTGGTCCTGTTGTCATTGTGTTTTGTTGTAGATCAATTGATATCTAGCCCAGCTGTTGTTGTTTAAGTTGAACTGGTCCTGTTGTCATTGTGTTGTAGATCAATTGATATCTTGTCTGGCTGTTGTTAAGTTGAATTTGGTCCTGATGTCATTGTAATTTGTTGTTGTTGTTCAATTGATAGCTTGCATGGCTGTTGTTATTTAAATTGAATTTGGTCCTGTTGTCATTGTGTATTGTTGTTGTGGATCAATTGATATCTTGCCCGGCTGTTGTTGTTAAGTTTAATTTGGTCCTGTTGTCATTGTGTTTTGTTTTTGTTGTTCAATTGATATCTTGCCTGGCTGTTGTTGTTTCAGTTGTATTTGGTCCTGTTGTCATTGTCTTTTGTTGTAGACCAATTGATATCTTGAACGGCTGTTGTTAAGTTGAATTTGGTCCTGTTGTCATTGTGTTTTGTTGTTCTTGTTCAATTGATATCTAGCCCGGCTGTTGTTATTTGTTTAATTTGGTCCTGTTGTCATTTTAGTTTTGTTGTTGTTGTGCAATTGATATCTTACCTGGCTGTTATTTAAGTTGAATATGGTCCTGTTGTCATTGTGTTTTGTTGTTGTTGATCCATTGATACCTTGCCCGGCTGTTTTTGTTAAGTTGAATTTTGTCCTGTTGTCTGTGTGTTTTGTTGCTGTTATTCAATTGATATATTGCCTGGCTGTTGTTAAGTTGTATTTGGTCCTGTTGTCAGTGCGTATTGTTGTTGCTGTTCAATTGATATGTTCCCCGGCTGTTGTTGTTAAGTTGAATTTGTCCTGGAGTCTTTGTGTTTTGCTGTTATTATTTAGTTGACAATTTGCTCGGCTGTTGTTGTTTAAGTTTAATTTGGTCCATTTGTCATTGTGTTTTGTTATTGTTGATGTATTGATATCTTGCCTGGCTGTTGTTGTTAAGTTGAATTTGGTGCTGTTGTCAGTGTGTTTTGTTGTTGATCAATTGATATCTTGCTGTTGTTTATGTTTAATTTGTTCCTGTTGTCATCGTGTTTTGTTGTTGTTGTTCAATTGATATATTGTCCGGCTGTTGTTGTTTCAGTTGTATTTGATTCTGTTGTCATTGTGTTTTGTTGTTGTTGATCCTTTGATATCTTGCCCGGCTGTTGTTGTTAAGTTGAATTTGGTTCTGTTTCATTGTATTTTGTTGTTGTTGTTCATTTGATAACTTTCCCAGCTGTTGTTGTTTAGTTGAATTTGGTGTCATCGTGTTTTGTTGTTGTTTAATTGATATATTGTCCGGCTGTTGTTGTTTCAGTTGTATTTGATCCTGTTGTCATTGTGTTTTGTTGTTGTTGATTCCTTGATATCTTGCCCGGCTGTTGTTGTTAAGTTGAATTTGGTTCTGTTGTCATTGTATTTTGTTGTTGTTGTTCATTTGATAACTTCCCCAGCTGTTGTTGTTAAGTTGAATTTGGTTCTGTTGTTGTTGTATTTTGTTGTTGTTGTTCATTTGATAACTTGCCCAGCTGTTGTTGTTAAGTTGAAATTGGTGCTGTTGTCATTGTGTTTTGTTGTTGTTGTTTAGTTGATAATTTGCTAGGCTGTTGTTGTTTAAGTTTAATTTGGTCCTGTTGCAATTGTGTTTTGTTATTGTTGATGTATTGATATCTTGCCTGGCTGTTGTTGTTAAGTTGAATTTGGTGCTGTTGTCAGTGTGTTTTGTTGTTGATCAATTGATATCTTGCAAGGCTGTTGTTTATGTTTAATTTGTTCCTGTTGTCATTGTGTTTTGTTGTTGTTGTTCAATTGATATCTAGCCCTGCTGTTGTTATCTCAGTTTAATTTGGTCCTGTTGTCATTGTGTTTTGTTGTTGGTGTTCAACTGATCTCTTGTCTGTCTGTTGTAATTTAAGTTGAATTTGTCATTGTCCTTTGTTGATGTTGACCAATTGATATCTTGCCCGGCTGTTGTTGTTTACATTGAATTTGGTCCTGTTGTCATCTTGTTTTTTTGTTGTTGTTCAATTGATATCTTGCCTGGTTGTTGTTATTTAAGTTAAATTTTATCCTGTTGCCATTGTGTTTTGTTGTTGTTGATCTGTTCATATCTTGCCCGGTTGTTGTTGTTTATGTTGAATTTGGACCTGTTGTCATTGTGTTTTGTTGTTAGCTCTACTGGCCAACGGCCAGCAGAGCTTATGGGAAGGTGTGTTGTCTGTCGTCCGTCGTCCGTCTGTCGTCTGTCTGTCGTCTGTCTTGTCGTCTGTCTGTCGTCTGTCTGTCGTCCGTTAACTTTTCTTCAAACGACTTCTCCTCAGAAACCGCTTGGCTAATTTTGACCAAACTTCACATGGATGATCCTTAGATGAATGCTTTTTAGATTTGTTAAAATTAGGTCAGTGCTA
The DNA here is from genome assembly GCA_037043455.1 of Cyrtodaria siliqua. Lineage (NCBI taxonomy): Eukaryota > Metazoa > Mollusca > Bivalvia > Adapedonta > Hiatellidae > Cyrtodaria > Cyrtodaria siliqua. Next base: position 20,329 of record JAWPHD010013420.1, on the reverse strand, counting down.
CATCCAAGATGGCTGCCATTACCATATATGGTCGAAACCTTAAAACATCTCTTCTCCAGAACCGCTAGACAGATTTCAACAGTTTTTCTTTTAAAATGATCGCCAATGCCTAGACTATCAAGTTTGTTCAAATAAAGTCCCCGCGGTCAAAAATGGCCTTGCCCCGGGGGTCCATAGTTTGTATATTGAGGTTTTGCATGTTTTTCATATAGACATATAGTAGAGGACCATGTAGCATCAGCTTATGGTCCTCTACTAAGTTTGTTCAAATGGTGACCCTGGGGTCAAATTTGTCCCCGCCCCGGGGGTCACAGTTTTACATAGACTTAGATAGGATTTTTTTTTTAAAAATCTTCTTCTCGGAAACTACAACAGCCAGAGGTTTGATATTTTGCATTTACTATAAGCTTATGGTCCTTTACCAAGTTTGTTCAAATGGTGACCCTCGGGTCACATTTGGCCCCGCCCCAAGGGTCACATGTTTTACATAATGTATAGGGAAAAACTTAAAAAATCTTCTTCTCTGAAACTGCAAGAGCCAGAGGTTTAATATTTTGCATTTGCTATAAGCTTGTGGTCCTCTACCAAGTTTGTTCAAATGGTGACCCAGGGGTCACATTTGGCCCCAACCCGGGGGTCACAGTTTTACATAGGCTTGTATAGGGAAAAACTGAAAAAAATCTTCTTTTCTGGAACCACATGGCACAGAGCTCTCATGTATTATATGTAGCATCAGCTTATGGTCCTCTACTAATGGTGACCCTGGGGTCAAATTTGTCCTCGCCCCGAGGTTAACATAGACTTATATAGGATTTTTTTTTTAAAAAATCTTCTTTTCAGAATCTACAAGAGCCAGAGATTTAATATTTTGCGTTTGCTATAAGCTTATCGTCCTTCACCAATTTTGTTCAAATGGTGACCCTGGGGTCACATCTGGTCCCGCCCCGGGGGTCACAGTTTTACATAAATGCTTGTATAGGGAAAAACTGAAAAAATCTTCTTCTCTGGAACTGTAAGAGCCAGAGGTTTAATATTTTGCATTTGCTATAAGCTTATGGTCCTTTACCAAGTTTGTTCAAATGATGACCCTCGGGTCACATTTGACCCCGCCCCAAGGGTCACATGTTTTACATAGACATGTATAGGGAAAAACTTAAAAAAACTTCTTCTCTGAAACTGCAAGAGCCAGAGGTTTAATATTTTGCATTTGCTATAAGCTTATGGTCTTCTACCAAGTTTGTTCAAATGGTAACCCATTTGTCACATTTGGCCCCACCCTGGGGGTCACAGTTTTACTTAGACTTGTATAGGCAAAAACTGAAAAAAATCGTTTTCTCTGGAACCACATTGCACAGAGCTCTCATGTATTATTTTGCATCTGATCTTAGTCAAACTTTAGCAGATTTTTTATGGCTTTCTTTTTTTTTAATTTTTTTTTTTTTTTTTTTTTTTTTTTTTTTTTAAATTTTTTTTTTTAAAATTTATTTAATCTTTTTTTTTTCATTATTTTTTTTTTTTTTTTTAGCTATGTTGGACCAGTCGGACCAGTAACAGAGGAGTCATGGCTGTTGATTTAGTTAAAAATGCTATATTTTGCCTCGTTAATACGGTAGGGCCTTTATTTTTCATCTGATCTTTACCAAGCTTTACCAGATTCTTTAGTTATGGCCCTTAATTTAGTCAAAAAGCTGTTTTTTGCCCGAAACTTCCAATAAAACATAAATGGCAGTCACTCGCTTCATTGATGTTATAAGAGCCATGTTAGCCAATAGAGCGTCCACAGGCCCTCTTGGGCCTCTTGTTTTTGTTGTTCAATTGATATCTGGCCCCGTTGCTGTAATTTAAATTGAATTTGGTCCTGTTGTCATTGTATTTTGTTGTTGTTGTTGTATTTATATCTTGCCAGGCTGTTGTTGTTAAATTGAATTTGGTCTTGTTGTCATTGTGTTTTGCTGTTGATCACTTTATATCTTGTCCAGCTGTTGTTGTTAAGTTTAATTTGGTCCTGTTGTCATTGTGTTTACTTGTTGTTGATCAAATGATATCTTGCCCGGCTGTTGTTGTTTAAGTTGAATTTGGTCTTGCTGTCATTGTATTTTGTTGTTGGTGATCAATTGGTATCTTGCCCGGCTGTTGTTGTTTAAGTTTAATTTGGTCTTGCTGTCATTGTGTTTTGTTGTTGGTGATCAATTGGTATCTTGCCCGGCTGTTGTTGTTTAAGTTTAATTTGGTCCTGTTGTCATTGTGATTTGTTTGTGATCAATTGATATCTTACAAGGCTAATGTTGTTTAAGTTGAATTTGGTCCTGTTATCATTGTGTTTTGTAGTTGTTCAATTGATAAATTGCCCAACTGTTGTTATTTAAGCTGAATTTGGTCCTGTTGTCTCTGTATTTTGTTGTTTTTGTTCATTTGATAGCTTGCCCAGCTGTAGTTGTTTTTAAGTTGAATATCGTCCTGTTGTCATTGTGTTTTGTTGTTGTTGTTCAATTGATATCTTTCCTGATATCTTGCCTGGCTGTTGCCATTTAAGTTGAATTTGGTCCTGTTGTTATTGTGCTTTCTTGTTGTTGATCCATTGTACATGTATTTGGTTCTGTTATCAGTTTCAGAACCTGACAGTAGAGCTTCAAAGGTCATTGACCTCTTGTTTAGGGGAAGTAACTCTTATTCAAGGGTAGATGTTTGAGGGCAAGTAACTCTTTTTTTTAGGGGAGGTTAGAGTTACTACCCCTAAAAAATTAAAGTTACCTCCCCTGAAAAAATAGAGTTACTTCCCTGAAAGAAAGATTACGTAACTCTGATTGTTGAGGGGAGGTAACTCTAATTTTTCAAGGGAAATACTCCTTTTTTCAGGGGACGTAATTCTAATTTTTCAAGGGAGGTGACTTCGTTTTTTTAGGGGAGGTAATTCTAATTTTTCAAGGGAGGTAACTGTTTTTTTCGGGGAAGGTAATTCTAATTTTTCCAGGGAAGTAGCTCTTTTTTTCAGGGGAGGTAACCCTGATTTTTCAGGGGAGGTAATTCTAATATTTCAAGGGAAGTAACTATTTTTTCAGGGGAGGTGATTTTCCAGGGAAGGTAACTCTAATTTTTCAATGGAAATTTTTCTCTTTTTTTTAATTCTAATTTTTCAATGGAATTACCGGTAACTCTTTTTTTCAGGGGAGGTAATTCACTTTTTTTCAGAAGAAGTAACTCTAATTTTTCAAGGGATGTTACTCACTTGTACAGCTCACCTAATAATCTTGTCCATTGTATACATTTGCAGAATTAGCAGATGTGTACGGTGTCCGGTTGGGGCCAGATACAATGTCGCAGTGTCGTCGGCGACAATGCGACGCCCGACAACGCAACATTGCGATACGACAACTCGACATTGCGATACGACATCGCGACATTACGATATGACATCGCGACAATTATGTTGTGATGTCGTATCGCAATGTCGTTATGTCGTATCGCGATGTCGCATTGTCGGGCGTCGCATTGTCTTGCACGACAACGCAACATTACGACGCATTGTCGTAATGTTGCGATGTCGTTGGCGACATTACGACAATTGAAAGAATGTCGCGTTGTCGTGGGCAACATTATGACAATACGACATAATGTCGCGTTGTCGTGCGCGACAATGCGACGCCCGACAACACGACATCGTGACATTGCGATACAACGTCACGACATAATTGTCGTGATGTCGTATCGCAATGTCGAATCGCAATGTCGCATTCTGTATCGCGATGTCGCGTTGTCGGGCGTCGCATTGTCGCCGATGACACTGCAACATTGTATCCGGCCCCAACCGGACACCGTAGATGTGAGATAAAATGGGTGTGGAATTTATTTTATTTGTTTCAGTTTTTTGTATATAACTATGTAAAACTGGCCCATCATTAAAAAAAAGGTCACCACTGGAACTTGAAAGAATTATGTTTATGCTACATGCAACATATTAGATTTCTAGCTCTTGTAGTTTCAGAGAAGAGTTTTAAACTCCTATATAACCTACTGCGGGCCAAATCTGACTCCTGTGCCAACATTTGAACAAATTTGGTAGAGGACTATAAGCTTATAGCTATTATGAAACGTGCTTTATCTACGCTTTGTGATTTCAGAGAAGATTTTTAATTTTTTTCCCTATATATATTTAAAACATGACCCTTGGGGTGGGTCCAAATTGGATGCCAGGGTCCCCATTTGAACTACTTGGTAGAGGACCATAAGCTATGCAGGTGTTTTCAATAAAGGCATACACACTGTTATATCAACATTTTTATTTATTTCCATATATTCAACATCAGGATATAGCACTATTGTATGTCATCAGTTAACAATAATTAACAAATACGTATTTATCAAGCACATAATTATCATTTATTGTTTGGGGTGCTCGTTTTAGCTAAAGTTTTTTTGGACATTTAAGACAAAATTCAACTTTCACATGCGAAAATTGTTTTTGATTTTCAACATTTTTTTTTCAGAAATGGTTTCAATGTGTTGGATCAATTAAGACACTCGGAAAGTTAAGACACTCGGAAAGTTAAGACACTTGGAAAGTTTTATAGCAAAATATTAGGGCTAACAACAATAACAAGTTATTTGAGATTTCTTAATTTTCTGCTGCCCCGAAACAAGGAATTTACATGGAAAAAGTCCAACCAAAAGCATTTTGGTTGTAAAATATTTATTTCTCAACCGATTTTGAAAAGTAAGGTATTGTTATTTACAACTAAAAGCTCCAGTTTTAATGATATATAACTTATGTATGTATTTATAAGATTGCTCATGTTTATTGCCAAAAACAAATTTGGCTGAAACAAGCGCTCCGAACAATAGGACAACACTGATAAATACTTACTTTTGAGACACTTGTTTCCACCAAAGTTTTTTTTTGACATTTCAGACACAAATTAATTAATACATAAGTAATATAAAACAGGCATTTGTCAGAGTAATTAAAAAAAACAACTTTTTGAAATCAGTTGAGAAATAAAAATGATACACTATAAAATTTGTTCTGATAGGAACAATGTATACTTCTGCTCCATTAAGAATTTGAAAGAGCATTCATTTAAACATTTCTATCCAAATATGGTTTTAATGTGTTTAGAATCTTTTAATTGTATTTGTTTATCACAAACTGTGAAGGCTAGCTGAAGTTATTTGAGATTAAGAAATTAAGGAACAAACTAGAGTTATTTCTTGACCAGTTTTCAAGACAAGTTTAACTGCTGTTTAAAGTGTGCATGTATCTTAAGGCTTTAGCTGGAACAATCCCCAAAACAAGGGTGCTTTTCATTATTTCCGTAGTATATAAATAGCACGTCTCTACATGACACAGGGGCTGGCATGGCGCAGTCGGTAGCGCGGCGGATTTGTAACCGGAGGCCCCGGGTTCAATTCCCCGTGGTGCCACTGAGTTCCGTCGGTGTGTTCTTGGGCAAGACACTTTACCTTAGCCTCGTCCGTCGGATGGGGACGTAAACCAGGTGGTCCCGTGTATCGGTCTATCCTCCGAGCAAGTTAAAAAACCATAGGAATCTATTCAATAATGAGAGTAGGGCAGGTTCCCGGATTCCTATGTATCCTTCCCCTCTCTCTGGGGCGGCTCTAAATAACCTATACTGTGTTGATGAGCCGTTAAACAACATTCAATTCAATTATACATGACACTCCTTAATTTGAATTAGACTTCTATTGTTGCTTTAAATAGAAATCTACAACAATGATAACATTAAACATCATTAACATCAATTAGGAAATGTTGACATTTATTTAAATTAAACTTTGCCTCACTAATGTTTTTTTTTACAAAATAATTTATTAGTAAATCAAGCTAAAATTGTAACAAAACAAAGCATATTTGCATGCTGTATTGTAACTGCTGATGATCGCACGTGAGATGTCTGAGGTTCATTTTTCGGCATTTTTCGGATAATTTTTTTTGATGTGGTTTAAAGAAGTGCTCGCCAAGCGGAGCATATACACCCATCATATAACATGCCTGGTCTGTATTAAAGATTATTTGTAAGCAATATTGAAGAATGTAAAATCATGGACAATGCATTACATTCGTTTGGCGGTATTTCTACGAAGTTGTTTCAGGTTAAACCTTTTTCTAAGGGAAATAAATGTTTTTAAGAGTTATGGGGCTTTTAAATTTTTATTTCGTGTTTAATAAAGGTATTTGTTCCAAGTTTCAAAGCCTTAGCACTGATAAATAACAAATAAAAGGCAACTGTTTAAAGTGTCATTTTTGTAGACCTTATCCTTGGAAAGCCCCTGGCAAAGTTTAAGTTCCAGGTTAAACCTTTTCAAAAGGAAAACAATTTAAAAACAAGAAACCCAAGAGGGCTTGTGGATGCTCTACTGGCTAATATGGCTCTTATAACATCAATGAAGCGAGTGACTATCATCTTAAAGAGGCAAAATATAGCATTTTTACCAAAAATCAAGAGCCATAACGCCGCCATTACTGGTCCGATCTGGCTGGTTTTCGAAATCGGCCAGCAGAGATAATACAAATATAAACAAGAGGTCAATGACCTTGACGGTCTACTGATTGATTTTGATTTCAGGAAGTAGTCGCTACAGACTTGTTTTTTGAAATTTTTTTTTAGCCGTCGCGGCCATCTTGAATTTCCGGCCGACCTGAAATTTTGCTAGGATCAATTAGACATCAAGAGCAACATTCCTGTGAAATTTCATGAAAATCCGTCAAGTAGTTTCATAGGAGTAGTCGCTACAAGTTTTCATTATATAACTCTATGTAAACAAAGATGGCCACTGGCAGCCATGTTTAACGTTGAATCAAAATAATGCTTGACTCTGATAACCATCATGTCATGCTGATCATTTTACAAAAAGTCCCATATCAATATCACTTATAGTTTTCAAGATGTAGTCGCTACACACTTCTTTTTTAAAAATCTATTTTTAGCTGTGGCGGCCATCTTGAATTTCTGGCCGATCTGAAATTTTGCTAGGATCAATTAGACATTAAGAGCAACATTCCTGTAAAGTGTCATGAAAATCCGCAAAGTAGTTTCAAAGGAGTAGTCGCTACAAGTTTTTACTATATAACTCTATGTAAACAAAGATGGCCGCTGGCAGCAATGATTAACGTTGAATCAAAACAATTTTTGACAAGGACCAACATCATGTCATGCTGATCATTTTAGAAAAAGTCCCATATCAATATCACTTATAGTTTTCAAGAAGAAGTCGCTACAAACTTGTATTTTGAAAATTTATTTTTAGTCGTGGCGGCCATCTTGAATTTCCGGCCGACCTAAAATTTTGCTAGGATCAATGAGACATCAAAAGCAACATTCCTGTGAAGTTTCATGAAAATCCGTCACGTAGTTTCAGAGGAGTAGTCGCTACAAGTTTTCATTATATAATTCTATGTAAACAAAGATGGCCGCTGGCAGCCATGTTTAACGTCGAATCAAGACGATTTTTGACAAGGACCAACATCATGTCATGCTGATCATTTTAGAAAAAGTCCCATATCAATATCACTTATAGTTTTCAAGAAGTAGTCGCTACAAACTTGTTTTTTAAAAACCTATTTTTAGATTTGGCGGCCATCTTGGATTTCACATCAACATGAATTTTTGCTAGGATCAACTAGACTTCATGGGCAACATTTATGTAAAGTATCATGAAAATCCATTCAGTAGTTTCAGAGGAGTTGTTGGCTACAAAAAAAAGTTTACGGACAGACAGACGGACAGACGGACGCCGCACCACGGCATAAGCTCTGCTGATCTCTGATCAGTAGAGCTAAAAATAAAAAAAATAAAAAAAATAAAGAAATATAAAAATAATAAAAGAAAAAAAAGTCAAGATATCTGGTAAAGTTTGGTAAAGATCAGATGAAAAATGAAGGCCCGTCGCCTTAACAAGGCAAAATATAGCATATTTAATGAAATCATGGGCCATAACTCCGCTGTTACTAGTCCGATTTTGCTGATTTTCGAACTTGTCTGAGCTTTTATGGCCATTAACAATCTGGTAACATTTGGTAAAGATCGGATGAAAAATGAAGGCACTATCGCCTTAACGAGGTAAAATATAGCATTTTTAACTAAATCAAGTGCCATAACTCCGCTGTTACTGGTCCGATCTTCTCCGAGCCTTCATTGACATTAACAATCTGGTAAAGTTTGGTAAAGATCAGATGAAAAATGAAGGCCCTATCGTCTTAACGAGACAAACATTAACGATGGACGACGGACAACTCGGCATCCCATAAGTTCTGCTGGCCTTCAATGTATGGATGTATGTACCGGGTTTAACATCGCTTTTAACAATGTTTCAGTCACATCACGACAATGTCTACTTCAATGCTCAACTTTAGAGTGCTGGAATACACCAAGCAATAGACACATGACATGATCTCCCATCCAGTCACATTATACTGACACCAGACCTAGAACTACCCTTTATATGCTGAACGCCAAGCAAGGGAGCTAGCTACTATTGCTTGGGGCGCTTGTTTCAGCCAAAGGTTTTTTAGACTTTTCAGACAAAATACAATTCATACCTAAATAAGTTGTACATCAGTGAAACGGACATTTTTAGTGGAAAATAAAAACACTTTACTTCTCAAATAAAATCGGTTGAAAAATAAAAAAGTCATGCGCGAATGATGTTTTTGATGGGGCATTTTCAATGCAAAATTCTGCTGCATGAAAAATTAGAATTTTTATCCGAAAATGGTTTTAAATTGTTGGATATTTGTAAATTAAGACAAACTGAAAGTTTTATTGCAAAATATGAAGATTAACTGAAATTATATGAAATTTCTCAATTTTCTGCTGTCCCATCAACAAGGAATTTACATGGGTAAAGTACCATCAAAAACTTGTTTGGGCTGTAAAATATTTATTTTTCAATCGATTTTCAAAACTAAGGTATTTCTATTACCAGTTCTAATGATATATAGTCGAGTTACGTATTATTTAAATTACTCAAGCTTTTGCAGAAAACAAGCGCCCCAAACAATAGTACCATTTTTATAATGTGTTTGGTATGACCCTGCCGGAGACTGAACCCACCTCCCCCATCATGTATATATGATCATGAGGTTGTGTACACAGTCTCATTGTTGTATACCTCGGAAGTTATTACCACAATCACTTGTCAGCCCGACAGACGCCGCAGCATAATAGGTTGTGTATAAAGACTGGCATGTAAAAATGAAGGTCAGTAGAATGAGCCCAGTCTTACAGCCACACAAGACACATTTAGTAGCTTCTTAAATTTATCATGGGTCTTATAATTCAAAAGTTGAAATGCTGTCTAGAAATACGACAGTATTTGTGCAGCTGGCATTCTTTTAAAGTGCATATTTGCAAATATGAAGTATTGATTTCTATTTAAAATTTGGATAATATTTGTACCGTAATTGATTTTTTCAACAAAGTGTGTAAACAAAGTGTGTAGTCCATTTCCATGTCCTATACCAATAGGTAGGAACTTCTAGTATCCGAGTAATGTACTAAATTAACAAGAAATGTCACTGGAAGTGACAAATGCCCCCGAAGCCCCCGAATGCTGACCTCTAAGTGTGACCTTGACCTTGGAGCCACGGACCCGGATTTTGTGCGCGACACGTCGTCTTGTTGTGGTGAGCACTTGTGCCAAGTTATTTGAAAATCCGGGTCCGGACTGCCAGAGTTATTGACCGGACACGATTTGACCTTTGACTTTGACCTAAGAGCCATGGACCTGGATTGTGTGCGCTACACGTCTTGTTGTGGTGAGCACTTGTGCCAAGTTATTTGAAAATCCGTCCAGGAATGCAAAAGTTATTGACCGGATATGATTTGAATATGACCTCTAAGTGTGACCTTCACTCTGTAGCCGTGGACCTGGATTTTGTGCACGACACGTCTTCTTGTTGTGGTGAGTGCTTGTGCCAAGTTATTTTCAAAATCCGTCCACGAATGCCAAAGTTATTGACCTGACACGATTTGGCCTTTGACCTCTAAGTGTGACCTTGACCTGGGAGCCACAGACTTTGATTTGTGGACGAGCATTTGTGCCAAATTATTGAAAATCCGTCCAGGAATGCCATGAACTTGGAGCCATGGACTTGTGCGCAACATATTGTCTTGTTGTGGTGAGCACTTGTGCAAAGTTATTTGAAAATCCATCCAGGAATGCCAGAGTTATTGACTGGACACGATTTGACCTTTGACCTCTAAGTGTGACCTTGAACTTAGAGCAAGGAACTGGATTGTTTGCACGACATGTCGTCTTGTTGTGGTGAGCACTTGTGCCAAGTTTTTTGAAAATCCATCCTTGAATGCCAGAGATATTGACCGGACACGATTTGACCTTTGACCTCTTAAGTGTGACCTTGACCTTGGCGCCACGGACCTGAATTTTGTGCGCGACATGTCGTCTTGTTGTGGTGAGCACTTGCGCCTAGTTATTTAAAGTCTGTCCATGAATGTCCGAGTTATTAACCGGACACGAAAGTACTTCATTTTGACCTCTAAGTGTGAGCGTGACCTTGGAGCCACGGACCTGGATTTGGTGCGCCACAGCTTGTCTTGTGGTGAGCAATTGGTCCGTTTTCATCAGAGTTATTAACCAGACACGATTGTAGGGACTGACTGACTGACGGACAGTGCGACTCCCTTCGGGGGCATAACAAAATGCAAAACACAGGTCAAAGTCATTCACATTGACCTGCCTTTGGTAGGAATAAACTGCCATGACAAACACGTTGCAGTTTTAATTCTCTATGGCTTCTAGTGTTAAACATATGGACTGGACCAACAACTTGAATGTAAAACATCAATGTTTGTACAGACGAAGCAGACAAGGGTAACACTATATGTCATCTCCACATTCCTGGGGTGGCAGAACAAAACTTAAAAACTCTTCTTATCTGAAATGTAATGGCTACAGTATGCGGTCATAAAACACAAAATAAATTAGCAACTGTTCAATATGTTTTTAATATTATAAATTGGACAATTATACTTTACATTGCTTCCAGAAAAATCAGCAGCAAATTTACCTTCGTGACAGCAATTTAATCCGCCTCTGCAAATCTGTCGGAGAACAAGTTCAAACTTCCAGTCAACGGCAAACTTTTGCTGTCACAAAAGGATATAAATATGAGGATCTCAAACCTACGCCCATTATGTTACCGACGAGTGTAAATAAGACGGAACTAGCCTAACTTAACTCATCATATCACTATCATTGTCAGCCTCTCCTTTTTTTATCTACAGTAATCAAGTTATGGTTCCAATTAATCCGAGCCTTCTCTGACCCTAAAAGCCTTTTTTTTTTTTTTGTGGTTTGTACACAGTCAGATGAAATATCAAAATCATAAAAAGGGCTGGTAAGGTCAGAGAAGGCTCAGATTAGGTTCCAATCAGAATTTATATTCGTCATGACCCTGGAGTCACTTTCAACTCAAATCAAAATCTCAACAGAGATTTATAATCTGACTTCTTAGCTATGTTTCGTAATTGCACTGGAAAAAAAGAACACACATTTGTTTATGAAAATATTTATTTGAGTTTTATATATATCTATGAATCCATATATCAACTTTGTAATCACAAATAAATTAAAAAATTCTGTTGACTATTAAAGGGACACACAGCAATCCTGTATTTTTCTTATAAAAGCGGCACCTCGATTTAAATAGAGATTATTTAACTGCTTGGATCGATTATAGGGAAATCCTTCACGAGATGGTAGATGTGTTGTTCTTTTCAAAAACGAGCGCATGCGAGTCAGTGAAAAAACTTAATCGTTATCGGTGGATGACGTTGACGTCAGCAACACTTTACTGATGTCATAACTCAATGTCACAGTTAGTTGTTTTTGTGTTCGAAGTTAGTTATTAATATTAGCGATTATGAATATTCGTTCACTGAGAAATCCCAGTCTTTTATCCACAGAAATGTAATAAAAGTCCTTTATCATTTTGACTTTAAATCTGCTCACATTTAATTAAATAAAAGGTATGAAAATTAGTTTTTCAGTTTTCGTTGTTACTCTGTTATAGCTTCAAATATATTTTATTGGTGTAAGTAATGAGCAAACACATAATAATTATGCAAACACAATTTGCTTTAAAAATATTGAAATAGTTACTGACAATGATGCAAGTATTTAGAAAAACTAGCTGGACACCAAGAGTTTAAAAAAATACAATATTGCCATGTGTCCCTTTATGCTACCCCAATGTACCACCATGTACCACTTTCTCCTGTTGTCACGTGGCCTTCATAAGTCGTGCGATGATATGCATCACTAGTCAGATCAGGTAAGGAAGACCACGAGATATAGTCAAAATATTCAAAATGATGCCATTTTTTGCTCTGAGTCAAGGCTTATATAAATACTGAAAACTCATAGTAATATTAAGTAGAACTTCAACTAAAATTTAATTATAATAAAATCATCTGTAGCAATACTGAAACTGTACGGTGGGTGACAAGATAGATATTTAAATTTACAACGTATATAAACATTTGACACCACTTGTCCAGCAAATCAGTGTCACGAACAATCATTATTCATTCAAGAACCTTGGAAAATGTGTTTTTAAAAAAATAAATAAAAATTTAATAAAATTAATAATTGCTGCTTTTGTTTTTCATTCACGGTAATAGTTTCATTGCTAGAATAAGTTATATTTCATATAATATTTACCAATTTGTCCAATCAAAAACTATATAATTTTTTAAAATAATTAATAAACTTTTTCTACATTTTTGTAAAGATTACACTGACTAGAAATAAACTCTCAACACATTAAAGACCACCGTACTAAAAATTGGCGTCTACATCAATAGCTGCAGTACGACAGATAGCGCTAATATGATACGAATCTGACTCTAATGCACAAACCTGTGCACAGAACACCCAGTAGTGAATTGAATTGAATTGGGTTTTAAGGCGCACCAACACATGAAAGGTTATATGGTGCCTAACAGGCATGAACATGCCAGGCTCACCCTGCATGTACATCGAGATAAAATATGGGAAATGGGCCTAGAACCTTCTCACCCTGAACTGCAGAGTTGCTGCAAATTCTATCGTAGAAACTCTATTTACGCTGGAGCCACGTTTATTGTTTTTCTGCCACTGCTCTTTTGATGTGAGCGAGATGGCACCTGAAACAATGCAGGGATCATGATGAAGACCTTTAATGAACATGAACAAAAAATGATAAAATGAACATGAATTTGGGGGGATTCTACCCCTCTGCCTACCCCTCCAAAGGGATCGGAAGTGGCCCTATTTTTTGCCCCGTGACCAAACGGGTCAGAGGACAGCAGATCTACAGCCCAATTCTCTATCCACTGACCTACCAAGGTTGCTACAACACTGAATGTAAATCCATGAGGACAAAATATAATTTGTTTACAACCGTTTCCATATTATAAATATTTACACTTCCAAGACATAATTCTGTGCAATAGTTATAAATGCTTCACAGCAATATACAGCTACTGAACCAAAATAAAAAATCAAAAAGTTGCAAACAATGTTGGCGCTGAAATTGTTTAAAAAATACATAGCTTGTAAACATTAAAACAATGTGATCACTAAGTGGAGTAAACAGGCTCGACAAAAAGCATTTTGGCTGTAAAATATTAATTTCTCAACAATTTCTCAAAACTATGGTATTTTTATTTACCACTAACGTTCTAATGACATATAATTTATGTATGTATTATCAAAATTGCTCATGTTATTGCTGAAAAACCTTTGGCTCAAACAAGCGCCCAGAACAATAGTCCAGTTTTCAGCAAGTCTCACGGAAAACAGTTTTGAACATAACTAGAATGCTAATCTCATAGCATATATTAATATAACAAGCAGTAACTTTCCAATGGGGTCTTTTATAACAGCAACTTTCCAATGGGGGTCTTTTATAAACTAGAATGCTGTTCTCACAGAAAGCTTCATTTTTTTCCTGAACATTTCTATGATATATTCTCTAATGGGCCATTGTTATTTATCATGATGAGTTTTGATTTAAAATACTTTATGATGTTCAAAATTGTGATATACAACATTTGATATGTGAAACATTCTATGTGATATTTATCTTCATTATGATATGGAATGTCTACATGCCTAAAACTGTGATTATTTTAATAATTGAATTGAATTTGGGTTTTATGGTGCACCAACATAAAAAGGTTATATGGCACCAACAGGTACAAACATTCCAGACCCACTCTCCAGTTACATCTAGATAAAAAAATGCAGAATGGGCCTTGAACCTTCTCACATTAACATCATTTCAAATCATATAAAGTATAACAAGAATGCTATTATCAAAGCATAGGTACATAAACATAGGTAGAATACAATAAAGAATGAATGTTACTAGAATGCTATTCTCACAGCATATAACGTATGAACAAAACTAGAATGCATTTCTTACAGTTACGGGGCGCTTGTTTTAGCAAAAGGTTTTCGGGACTTTTCAGACAAAATCCTACAAGTACTAAAATAAGTTGTTAGTCAGTGAAACAAACATTTTTAGTGGTAAATAAAAATACCTTACGTTTCAAAATTGGTCGAGAATTAAACATTTCACGTGCTAAAGTTGTTTTTCATTGGGGATTTTCAATGCAAAAGCTGCATCAAAATTTGAAAAATATAATTTGTTTGAATTTGTATCCAAAAATGATTTTAATGTGTAATAACTCAAGTTTTATAGCAAAATATTAAGACTAACAAAAGTTATTTGAGATTTCTTAATTTTCTGGTGTCCCAGCAACAAGGAATTTACATGGGAAAAGCCCCATCTAAAGAGCATTTTGGCTGTAAAATATTTATTTCTCAACCGATTTTCAAAACTAAGGTAGTTTTATTTACCACAAAAAATGGCAATTCCAATGATGTATAATTAGGTATTATTAAAATTGCTCATGCTAGTGATGAAAAACCTTCGGCTTAAACAAGTGTCCCAAACAACAGATTGCTATTCTTATGAACATAAATGAAATGCTATTAACAGGGCTATTAACAAGGCATATATGAACCTAACTATCCCATAGTAATGCTTTAACCATAGCTAGTTATATAAACATAAGACTAATGCAATAAATTTGGAATGTTACCGTAACGCTTTTTTTATAGAATATAAGATTTAATGAGACCGTGACAAACATGTTGGCGACATTAAATAAGTCACAAACCATAAACCTAAATTTTTAATTGATTCATATACATTATTATATGACCTAAACATCTGGATAGCATTTTGATAATGTAGTGTAATTTTGACAACTGTTTGGCAGGTTAATTAATTACGGCACACCAACACAAGAAAGGTTATATGGCGCCAAACATGGATGAACATGCCAGGCTCATACTCCACTTACATCTAGATAAAACATGGAGAATGGGCCTAGAACCTTCTAACCAGCAGAACTGCAGAGTTGCTGCAAATTCTATTGTAGATACTCCATTTACGATGGAGCCACGTTTCCACATTTGCATTTGCGGTGTCATAAAGAAGACCTTGAATGAGCATGATAAAAAAATGACAAAATGAACATGAAGGGGGGTTCTACCCCTCTGCCTCTAGCGGGATTTGCAGTGGTTGTATTCTACCCCGGCAACCACATATTTTAAGAATAAAAGGACATGGTAAATGACACGTTTTTTCAAAAACATTTTTACTTTCTACAATGAAACACTTTGTCCTGAAGATGTGTCATTTGAAGACTGCTGTTCCGATTTATCTATTTGATCAAGCATCAAACAGCCTATAAGCCCTTTTGTTCTGATTAACAGATTTTTTATGATCGAGTTATATTTTGGTACTAGAGAATGAAATGTCATAATTTTGCATCTCCCTAAATGTGTATCACAACTTATACCTAAAAATATATACTTGTTCTTCATTCAGGTGCTTTATGACCAGAACATAATAGTGTTTCTTTTCTTCGCTCTAGTCTGAGGGTTTCTTAAATAGAAGTCAATAAATTAATGACAGATTGATTACAAAATCTGATGATCAATCATGAATTTTCACCTGAATCCCAATATTACTTTATTGGATTAAACACATTTTATTCCTTGAATGTAGTAAACCATAGGCTGTGTATAAAATATATGGATCTAGAAAGTAAAATTTTCCAAAACAGCATTAAATAGTCATTCATCTTATTTTAATATCTGCATTTACCTATGTTCTCGTACGTATAAGCGTTTATCCTCGCTGTATTGCACTAAGCATTTTAGCGAGCAGACCTAGGTTTTAAAGTCTCATCCGAAAGACTTGATAAGGTAGGAAATACTTTTTGAAATATTTTGATAATCAACCCAAATTCGGTCCTGGCTGGGATTGAATGCGCGATCCCTGGGTTACTAAGCCGCAATGCTAACCATTACACCACGGCGCTACCTTAACCTATGTTCTCTTTAATTACACAGCCTAATATAGTATTCTTGTTTGGTACCCTGACCTAACATTCCAGATGTAGATGTTCAAGATACCAGTCTGTACCAATTCTAGTCTGGTACCCTGACTGAACATACCAGTTGTATGGTTGGTCAGGATACCAGTATATACCACTTCTCTAGTCTGGTACCCTGACCTAACATACCAGATGTAGGGGTCAGAATGCCTGTCTGTACAACTTTCTCTAGTCTGGCACCCTGACTGAACATACCAGCTGTAAGGAGGTCAGGATACCAGTCTATATCACTTCTCCAGCCTGGTACCCTGACCTAACACCAGATGTTGGTGATCAGCATACCAGCCTATGACAATGGCAGTGATGCATGGACGGTATTAAAGCACAGACAATAAGTTATTAAAAATTAATTATGTTCTGGGTTGCTATTGTTGTCTTAATTTCCTAGCAATTATTTATTTATAAGTTTGCACTTAGTTTTACAACTGGAGCAGACGTCAACACCATGATGATCTCCCCTGAGATTATCAGCAATAGGTAATATTTACTGTAGATGGCTTCTAAGCTGATGCCAACCAGAAACTTTGCATTGTGTTTAACAGTGTTTTTGTAAATGCAGCAAAAATATATTTTGAAGAAATCACATGGATATATTTTTTGTTTGGGTGACCTCTTCAAATAGGTTGAACTTAAATTTCTGCAAGGAACCATAGAGACCTAATAACAAACAGATTTGAAACTTCCTGTCTGAACCAATGAAGAAGCCAAGATATCATGTGGCACCTTAACTTTTCCTTCTAACTCCTCTTTCAAAAAATCATTGATTTTGATGAGGATACATTCAAAATTTTCATAATGTATATCAAAATAGGTTTATACTAATTTAATTTAATTTTCAAAATAACAAATTGTATAAAAAGCTGTTTAAAGTTCAAAGAGAGAGCTAATGAGTCTGTTCTGAATTTCATGGAAGAGAGAAGCACTAATGAGTCAGTTCTGAAGTTCATGGAATGACAGAAAGTAAAAAAAATAATTATCATTATTTTGGCTTTTCTTTTAAAAACCAAGCAACTTACGTGGTGAAACTTTCCTTCAAACTGCTTTTTTGCTTAAAGAGTATGTAGCGACACAGCCAATCCACCTTTATTATTAAGAGTTATGAAAAACTTAAATAAGGGTGAAATAATTATCAAAATCGTTTGATAAACAAAGAAGATATGGTCATTTGAAGTTTCTGCTGAAACAGATATGGAAGCGGCCATTTTGAGAGCTATGACATCACGGTTCTAAATGACCATCAGAACTTCAGAACTATATCATAGTTCTAAAATGGCGGCTCCCATATCCGTTTTAGAACAACCTTTAAATGGTCATATCTTTTTTGTTTATCATCCGATTTTGATAATTCTTTCACCTTTCTTCCTAGTTTTCCAGAACTCTCAATAATAAAGCTTGTTTGGCTGTGTCGCTACATTCCCTTTAAAATGTTAAATTAAGGAAAATACCATCATTACAAAAAGAAATACATTTGTGATGGGTTTTGACATAAATGAAATGTATATGCATAAAACTCTTTATGATATGTGTGTTTAAAGTTGGGCAGTATTCTAAGAAATTTTCGTCACCTGAAATATAGACATTTAACAGTTTCCTATCTATTTGTTATTATGTCTGTGAAGGAACAAAAAAGACAGACAAAATGACTTTTTATACCGATTCCAAGGTAAAGAATGATAGTTATACACACAATTTTCTTTATAGAATAGCAGAACCATTGTGTTAAGATTCCAAGACCAGAAATATTGTTTACAGCAGATCCATTGTATAAGATTTCTATTCAGTTAACTATTTCCGACAGCTTGCGCCCTGTAGCTGCAGATAATTGGCAACGAAAACCCTGAAAATTCTGTTAAAGTTGTCTGTGACGTCGTAGTTGATGGCGTTCTCATTGTCTGCCATAGTGTGCCATACCTTAGGGAACGGCGACGATATCAGGTGAAGAATAGGAAGGTCTGAAATCACAGGTAATAAACTCTGAGGAATCAATAAATAAATACAACAAGAAGCACCGCCGTTTGGTGCAGACGCTCGACTTTCAAGGCCTTGTTTATTTATTGGGAAACTATGCTGAAAGGCATAATTTTGCTTAATTGCATAACAGAATTACTGCTCTTGTTAACCAAATTTTGTAAGTATAAAAGGGGCCATAATTTTGTTAAAGTAAAAGCATGAGTTATAGAACCTGTCTGTATGATGTCTAATGATGCCGAATACATGTGTGAAGTTTCATTATGTAGTTTCGGAGATACAAGCTTAAATACACATTTTATCCCTGACGCAGACGAGGCAGACGAGGCATCATTTATACAGGTGTAGATTTGATCAAACAAAATAACATAGACATAATATTATGTAAAATAATACATTCAGGTGGTGGTAATGATGGGGTTGGTGGATGGATAGGATGTGTTGGGGTAACATAGCTACATGTGTAAAAAAACCCACAGAAACACACAGAAATATGTAAAAAAATAAATAAAAATTCGAGTGGTGGGGGCGTAGGTTGGGGAGGGGGGCAACCTAGCTATATCTGTAAGAATTGACCATAACAACATAGAAATATGTAAAAAAATAAATCCACATAGAAATATGTAAAAAAAAAATAAAAAATAATCCAGTTTCGAGTGTGCGAGTATGTGGGCGGTGGGCAACATAGCGTAGGTTGGGGAGGGGGGAGGGGGGGGGGGGGGGGGGGGGGGGGGCCAATCTAGCTATATCTGTAAGAATTGACCATAACAACATAGAAATATGTAAAAAAAAAAAATCAACATAGAAATATGTAAAAAAATAAAATAATCCAGTTTCGAGTGTGCGAGTATGTGGGCGGTGGGCAACATAGCTATATGTGTAAGAATTGACCAAAACAACACAGAAATATGTAAAAATAAATAAATATATATTTCGAGTGGGTGTGCGTGGGTGGGTGGGGGGCAGAAGGCAGGGCAGGTGTGGGTGGGTGGGTGGGGGGGGGGGGGGGGGGGGGGGGGGGGGGGGGGGGGCAACATAGCTATGTGTAAGATTGACCAAAACAACACAGAAATATGTAAAAAAAATATGTGTAAGAATTGAATAAAAAAAACAAAGAAATATGTATATAAAATTGAGGCATGCGGGAGCCCATGCCCCAATATGGGCGAAGTATGAATAAGATGCATAATGCTATAAGAAATCCCAAACAAAAATTATAGATATATACAACAGCTTACACGCAAACCTATACTGAACGACTTTAAAAATGCAACAGGGAAATAAACTAAGATAATTGACATATTTCAATAGAGTGGGTAGGGGAGGAGGGGGAGGGTGGGGGTTGGGGGGCCCGGTGCAGGGAGCCCATGACCCAATATGGGTGAAGTATGAATAAGATGCATAATGATATAAGAAATCCCAAACCAAAATTATAGATATATACAACAGCTTACACGCAAACCTATACTGAATGACTTTAAAAACGCAACAGGGAAATAAACTAAGATAATTGACATATTTCAATAGAAATTAAATTTTAAATTCATCTATTCTGTTTAACAATATCTACAGTTGAACTGCTGAAATTTTCATTCAAATTGATCAACATTAAACTTGTTAAATTCAAAATATAACAGTACTACCACCAAATGCAAAAGTCACAATATCCCCCATTAGCATCTCCTACACATATTGGGATATACCGGGTATTAGTTTTGTGACTTTTGCTTTTGGGGGTTGTATTGTCATTCTCTGAATTTAACAAGTTTATTGTTGATCAATTTGAATGAATTTTTTTTCAGCTAATCAACTGTAGATATTGTTAAATAGAAAAGATGAAATTAAAATTTAATTTCTATTGAAATATG